>ML787187.1:33666-45189 GCA_009831015.1 Picea engelmannii
CATAAATTCACTTTTAATACTAAAATGAATAAAGTGGAAAATAATGATGAGAAACCCAAATGTATTTATGAAAATGGTATGACGAAGGTTTAATGGGGCGATGAAATGTAAGGAATAGTGAAGGGAAAGGTGGATGAAAATACGACATTTCTGAGTCCCAACAGTAATTTTTTCTTAGGTGATGATTCGACAACCATAATCATAGGAAAAGAAAAATTCAAGTTGAGGCTCATAGATGGAAGGATTATAACATTGCCTAGTGTTCTGCACCTCCCAGGTTTGGCTAGAAATTTGATTTTTGTAAGAAAAATGGATGATGCAGGGTTAAAAGCAATATTTGAAAAGGAAACTTGCAGGATGGTTCGAGGAGCAATGGTGTTTCTGAAGGGAGTTTGGTTTGGAACTCTGTATAAGCTGCAAGGAAGCACTATTAGTGATGGGTGTAATAGTTCCATTGTTCATGATATTGGAGTTGAAGAAGAAAGAACTCCTATAGTCTTTGGAGAAAAGGTTATGCTATGGCATCAAAGACTGTGGCATATCAGAGAGAAGGGTCGTTGACTACTACACGGTAAAGGTATGGTTGAAGGTATGTCTAACTGCTCTCTGGATTTTGATTTCTTTGTACATTGTCTATATGGGAAGCAGAATCAGGTAAGATTCTCCTCTGGTGCAACGAGGGCAGAAAGAATTTTACAACTAGTTCACAGTGATGTTTTTGGACTAGTGTCGATCCCATCATTGGGAAAATCTGTGTACTATGTCTCATTTATAGATGACTTCTCGAGGAATACTTGGATATATTTCCTCATGAAGAAAACCAAAGTCTTTGATAGGTTTAAAGAGTTTAAGTCTCTTGTTGAGAATCAAACAGAGAAAAGAATTAAGGTGTTGAGGACAGGTAATGGCGGAGAGTTCTGCGAGAATGAATTTGAAGAATTCTGTAAGAAGTGTGGTATAGAAAGGAAGAAGACTACTCCATATACACCTTAGAAGAATGGAGTTGTAGAAAGGATGAACATGACGCTGATGGAAAAAGCAAGGTGCATGCTCAGTGGTGTCGAGTTAGGGAATTCTAGGCAGAGGTAGTGGGTACTGCATGTTACTTGGTCAACATATCACCCTCATCAACGTTGGATGACAAGACTCCACAAGAGGTATGGAATGGTAAGGAACCTTCTCTCACACATCTCAAGGTATTTGGCTGTGATGCATATGTTCATGTTCCAAAGGAAAACAAGAGCAAGCTAGATAAGAAGGCCGAAAAGAGTATCTTTATTGGATATAAAGATGGTCTCAAAGGTTATAAGCTTTGGAACCCAAAAACTAAGAAGGTAGTGTATAACCGAGATGTGGTATTTAGAGAAATGAAGGATGTTGTTAAACAGGAAGTCCTACCAAGTAAGGAATAACTAGAGAAAATAAAGTTTGATTTAAAGGATGATGAGTCAGACTCTATAGAAGAACAAGAATAAGAAGAAGAAGATCCTCATACTCCAGTATTGAGGAGATTGGTTTGAGAAAGAAAGGTACCGAAAAGGTATACTCCATCTGATTTCCATTCAAATTTTTCTTTGTCTATTGCTGATGATGATCCTAGAACTATCAGGGAGGCAGTGGATTCAGAGGATGGAAATCTCTGGAAAAGAGCCATGGACAAAGAAATGACATCTTTGGATAAGAATGAGTCTTGGTATCTAGTGGAGTTACTGACTAGAAGAAATCCCATTGGAAGTAAATGGGTATTTAAAAAGAAGCTAAATGCATAAGGAAAAGTGGAGAAATACAAAGCTCGGTTAGTAGCAAAGGGTTATTCCCAGGTTGAGGGAATTTATTTTGGTGAGATTTTTTTCCTGTTGCCAAATTAACCTCTATAAGATTTATGTTATCTGTTGCTGCTGCATTTGATTTTGAAGTAGAACAAATGGATGTGAAGACAAAATTCCTACATGGGGATCTGGAAGAAGAAATCTGTATGAAGCAACCAAAAGGTTATGCTGTGAAGGGAAAGAAGGAGCTGGTATGCAAGCTGAAAAAGTCCGTGTATGGTTTGAAACAATCACCAAGGATGTGGTATAAAAAAATTGATACTTATATGCTAGGACTTGGCTTCACAAGAAACAAATAGGATCACTGTGTGTATTTTAAATTAATTGGTGATCATTTGATTTATTTGGTCTTGTATGTGGATGAAATGTTGCTGATAGGAAACAACAAGGAGATTATCCAGGATGTGAAAACTCAGTTGTCCTCTAAATTTGACATGAAGGATCTCGGTGCTTCAAATTTTATTTTGGGCATGGAAATTAAAAGAGATCGAAAAAGAGGAAACTCTGGTTAAATCAGAGAAAATATGTCAAGACAATGTTGCAGAGGTTTAATATGCAGGAATGTAAACCGATCAAGGTTCCTATTCCTGTTGGGGTAAAGTTATTTGCGGATCAGTGTCCCAAGAGACAGGAAGAGGAGGAGGACATGTATCATGTTCCATATGCGAGTGTAGTTGGTAGTTTGATGTATGCAATGGTCTGTACTAGACTGGACATTGCACATACAGTGGGAGTTTTGAGAAGGTATATGTCAAAACCAGGGAAGGAGCATTGGACAATAGTAAAAAGGTTTTTCAGGTATTTGCGTGGCACTGCTAGCTATGGATTGTGCTATGAAGTAAGACCAGGATTGGACAGAGTGGTGGATATACATGACTTTGTGGATGCAGATTGGGCTGGAGATCTGGATCGTAGGAGATCTACAAGTGGGTATGTGTTTAACCTGTTTGGAGGAGCAATAAGTTGGATGAGAAAAAGACAGGATGTAGTGGTACTTTCAACTATAGAAGTTGAATACATGGAAGCCAATCCTGCAAGTAAGGAAGAAATATGGTTACAAATATTGTGTTCAGGTATTGGGTTGGTACAACAAGTTTTAAGGATAGATTGTGACAGTCAGAGTGCAATTGTTTTGGCAAAGAACCCAGATTATCATTCAAAGACAAAGCATATTGATATTCAATATCACTTTGTGAGAGACATGATTGAAGAAAAGAAAGTATTGTTGATGAAGGTGGACACTTTGAAGAATGTCGTAGATTCATTAACAAAATCTATGAGCACTGAGAAGTTCTCTTGGTGTAGAGGATCCATGGGAATTACTGCCTTAGATTGTTGTCTATGTAACCTTATAACCCCCTGTATGCAAAGAAAAAAAAAAGTGGGAGAATGTTGGGTATGTGTTATATTATTTGCATGAGTAGTAGTTTCTACATTGCGCCAAGCGCACAGGGGGTTCAGGGGCAGTGCCCCCGATTTTTTTTTCTGCCTCAGGAAACGTGTCACATATTTAGGTGGTTTTTCGGCACATGGTTTTTTGCCGATGGTTTTCTATTTCCAGTAAAGGAATTAGGGTTGTTAACTAATCCAAGTCACTATGTTAGGGTTTTGGATGTTGCTGGCTCCTGTATGTATATTGTATTGTAAACAATGTATGATAATGCAGGGATATAGAATATGCGAGTTTTCTCGGTTAGGGTTTCCAGGGGAAAAACATCTGTGTAATGTTTGTATTTTCCATTGTATCTTTTTTGTTCTTTTACTGAAAATTTGTTTGTAATAAATATTGTACAAAGTTAAAATCTACAATATGGAAGACTCTGGAAGCATAGAATTGATGATGAAACTTTGTGATGCAGGAGGCATAAATCAAAATCTCCATAGGGAATGGAAGAATAACCAATCGGAGAAGTAAAATCTAAGTAACGAGATCAACTTCCTAAGGTCATGCTAAACCCAAACTTTGGATGACAAGTGGACTAATTTTTCTTTGATATGTTCAAAGGCGACACAACTGCTGCCAATATAAGATAATATTCTTTTCTCGCTCGTGTTTTTTTGTTTTTTCATAGGAAAATGAATGCTATGATATTGGGGAGGAAATGAGTGTCGCGAGTAAGCAAATACATCCAAATAGTGGAACATACCTATGCTTAATGCAAGGAAGTGCATGCGGGGCATGGAAACTCGGGGGAATATTTCCTCTTAGGGTACAGGGTGTCAAGCTGCAAAGGATATAAACAAGGCTTTGCTTGACTAGTGATGCAAATTGCTGAGGTAAGAGGATTATAACGAGAAAGCGAGAACCGTCAATAGGCTCAATACTGCAAGCAGGAGGATGAAATGAAATTACAACTTAACTCCAAAGAATGCCCTTTTTCGTAAATTTAGTCCCCTAGGTCCAAAAAAGTATAAAACAATACCCAGGAGAACTCTTCTATCCAATGTTGACTAGAGTGTTCCTTTTCCGTAAATATTCTACTTGGTCTGAAAAATGGTTAAACTTACACCAAATAAACATCGTTTCAAATCCATTTAACGAATGTGAAAGAGACAAGTTCACTCAAAAATCTTTTCATTTTTTAGAGAGTCGAAAAAGAGCTTAACTAAGACTCTGGGATGTTGTTCTAAGCAACATATCATGGGGGAGGCCAAGGCTCCCATTCTAGATTCCCTTCGAAACCCAACAATTCCCAGGTAGCTGACACAAGCTTGGGAAAACCCAAAAATTTCCAAGTGGAGGAGGATAAAATACTTGCAGAGGATCCTTCATCTACAATATATCGAAGAATACCCCTTATCTGGAAGGGTGCAGAAGAGGGAATGTGAGGCTCTACAAGATCATTCCAATCAAAGGAAATCACCCTAGGACTTGTAGGGAGAGTGCTCAAAGAAATTGGAATGCTCACTTGTGTAGAAGGTACATAACTAGAAATTCTAAGGACATGGTTGAAAGACACATCACCCCCCAAAAGAAGAGTGGTATTGACCAAAGATTGTATCGACAATGTCACTTCCTTAGACTTGTCACTCTCCAAAAGAAGATTTGGATCGACTCAAGATTGCATGGACATGACCACTTCTTCAACCGTTGGTTGAATAGGGTGTGAGACAAAATGGTCAAGAAACGTATCACTCCCCAAAACAAGAGTGGTGTCAACTAAATGTTGCATTAGTATGATTGTTGTATCCACCAAAGAATGTTGGGAAACCAAAGAGAACTCAGAACCTGAAGGGCCACCAGATAAGGACCGTGCTTCTTGTACTACCATAGTAGCAGGGCACAAACAAGTACGGTGATATTATTTGAAAATCCTACAAACGAAATTGGGCTTACGCCTTATATGTTGATGCTTCTCAATCGTTTGAATGCCCCCAACATGACTTGTAGTGGCTGGTGACATGCTCCCAGTATAACTTGCAAAGGCTAGTAGCTTGTCTTTAACATGACTTGTAGAGGTTGGCGATGAATCCCCAACATGAATAGCATAGGTTGGTGATGTATGTGTAGTGTGACTAGCAATGACTAGAGTTGTGCTCCCAACATGACTTGCAGCGGTTGGTTGATGGTTTTCAACATGACTTGTAGAGGTTGTTGACTTATCTCCAACATGATTAGCAGAGGTTGGTGATATAATTTTAGTATGGCTTGTAGTGAATGGACTTGTGTTTCCAACATGACTTGCAGTGGCTGGTTGAAACATATAAGACCAAGGTTCCGGGAAAGACTGATTTTGAGAGATTGTGGGCCAAGAAGGGTTCTGGTATACACCATGGCCCTGTCCGGCAGGATGGTATTCTCATCCAAACTGATTCATAAAAGGTTGTAAGGGAATCATTATTGAGGAAGCGGCTTGCGAAGAGAAAGCAACATGACAAGGGTTACTTAGGTGACGATATATGTTTCCCCCAGATGAAGGAACTCCGTGAAGGGGGTTTCCCATACTATAAAACTAAATCCCCCCCAGATGAAACACCAGAGGATAGAAGGAGGTCCGCCATGAGAAAAGAGTTCTTAGGAATCAATATAGAAGAAGAAGGATAGATGGAAAATATGTAATAAGTAGAAGGACCACCCATTTGAGCACTCGATCCTGGAAAAGAGAAGCTAGGATTGGGTCCATAGGAAGGAGGATTCCAACCTCCTACCATAATAGTTGGTTGAGGGATATGAATCCCACCAAATGAAAAGGGAGAATAAGGAGGCATCATGCCCCTATACCCAAAACTAGGATTCACATAAGACGACGAGACAAAGGATGGAGAGTGCAAAGACATGTATGGCATACCAAAAGAAAAAGGATTAGAGGCCCAAGGTATTGGCTGAGTATCATGATTCAACATACCACTTGGAAATACAAAAGGATTCATACCCATGGAATGAGAAAAGACCATGGGATAGGTAGCACTACCTGAGGGAGCCACGAGGGCTCCACTAACCATATAAATGAAAACTCATGATGCAATACAAAATCCTAAGGCCAACTAATAATTAGAGAGCACACCAAAGAAAAGAAAAAGGGCCAATGCACACAAAAATGATATAGAGGTTGAAAATGGGCCTCCCTCACTAGAGTAGGTATGCCTCGCCCAAGAGGGGCCCGAGACTCCATTCAAAATATTGGAGGCATCATAATCAATTATAAGGGCCCTCATGGGTTTAACAACGTAGTCGGTCAAATCCCCTTAGAGAGGTAATCCTCCATAAAGGCCGTGTGTTGTCCGACCCTTATCTGACTCAAGGTACCTGTAGAATAACCCCTGCAAGTAACCTATGTGGCTACCTATGTCAAGCAACTAAATCCACCACGATATAACCGATGCGCTGTCAAACAATCATAAGTCAGGTCCACCATATGGGTAGGGTAACAAAGCCCAAAATCTTGAAAGCATCGCCTCTCACAGAGGTAAAGGTACTAGAAAGACCCCAAAATATGAATAGATCCCCATAAATATCTCTGACGCTAAGAAGGTATTAGAGGGATATCTTTGCAACCAACTTCGTGTGACCTCTTGCTTAACTCCGGTGTGAGCGGAGTGTTCTGACGTCACTAATTACATAATGGATTTCACCACACCTTGGTCATACACATATGTTGAGTTTAATAGCCTTGGAGAAGTTTACTCACAAAATCTTATTCCAAGGTCCTATATCCTATGCTTGTTTGTGTACTCTGAAAAATAAAATCGTTTCTAATCAATTTTAGTTAATCAACGTTACTTTTAATGGATTTGTTTACTCAAGATATGTGGTCATGAAACTGATGATGTTATGACTCAACATATCAAAGAAATGAATATAAACAAAGTGCTAAGTCCTAATATTAAATTCTCAAAATATGGTAAGCTTTTTAAAATGCAACTTTCAATTCAACTCTGGAATTTCAGTAAGATGCAATCTTTCCACATATGTCAATATCAATACTAAACGACCAAAAGAGAAAATGCCAAAATGCAAAATGAGAAAAATGTATTTTTTTTGTATTTTCAATATAAATAAATGAAAATGCAAGGACTGAATAGCAACTTGATATACAAACCCTACTGCAAGAAAAAAAAGACAATCCAAGCAGGATATCAAGAAGCAAACCTTCAGACCAAGATGCAAGGACAACCAATGAAAAATATGATAATAAAGAAAAACCTCCCGAAATTCAACAATAATAAGGTTTCCTATCACTCTGCAAGCACTCAACAATTAGGACAGAGACCCAAGAAGACTCATCAACCATCCAAACTCACCCAACAAACAACAAACTCAACCATTAACCCTAAAAAGTTGATGTATGCGGTTGTTTAAGCAAAAACCGCGTATGTACACACCCTATAGAAGGACAACCCGCGTATGTATGCTTCTGTCAAGGGAAAAACCACGTATATGTATTAAAACACTTTCCAGGGCAAGGAAAAGGCCAAGAAACTCAGATTCAAAGTAAAAATAGGTTTTCAAGCAATCATGTGACAAGGAAACTCACGCCAACAGAGAGCAATTGAAGGAGAAAAACACTCCAAACCCCAAAATAAAAGATTCAATCCCGAGTATGTTCGCCAATTCTGTTACGAGGAAAATCCCTCTATGGCATGGGGTAAACCACAACAGACATAATGACTGCAAAAATCAAACTCTAATCCCAAGTATGCTATATAAATGAAAATGCTAACGAGACAAGATAAAGAGCCTACCTTGTCCGGACGTTCGATGAAGATCACCATTGAGCATGCAACTCAAAAATCTATACCTGCAACTTGTCCTCAACAACCAAGATACACAAGAATATGATGATAATATATAATGTTAGCATATAAAATAGCATAATCCATTAGCATACATGACAAATACGCCCATGGAGTAATAATTCAAATACTTTCAAGATATCAATTGGACGGGAAAAGAGTATTTCTATTAAAATAATCAACATAAGTATACAAGTGACAAACTTCCGTGTTTGGACGTCTCAAAACCAAGAAACTAAGTCCCTTCCAACTAGGCCTCCACCACTTCAATCCTCCACCAAAGACAAGCTCATATATGGGAGACAATGAGGTTCTCCATCAAAGAGGGAAGAGCTTGGGGGTTGAACAATGTGTTCAGACTTTAAAGGACAAAAGGATGCAGACTCAATGTGAAGTGAAAATTTCTCCAGAGTATCTTTGCTCTCAAAAGTTGAATTCTCTCCTCTTCCACGGCTTGGATATGGCTCAATTTATAGCCTTCAAATGGAACTGAAGGTATGAGTCGCAACATTTCCAGTATATGGAAGGTCAAGGATCATGGATCTCGTGACGTGACAAGGAAACCAGACACAATTTTTAATTTTGAGCACCAAAATCGATGTATGTGGGTTGTAGTGGTACAACCTACGTATACACATGTTGTCTAACTGGTAGGGCATGTATATGTGGAAAAATATGATTTTTTGGCTCTAGGAAGTACAAAAGGGGACTTCAAGTTTGCATAGGGAAATGGAAAGGCCCTCTAATCAAGTTGCATGGGGTGAGGAAAAACTTGCTATAATAGATACAATAGTTGAGGAAGAACCATAAGAGTGAACTAGAGGATAGGAAGCACTCGAGGAGTTCATAGAATGAGGAGAGGTTCCATAGGAGTTCACTGAAATAGGATATCATAAAGTAGGAGTAGAATAAGTCGAGTCCCAATGGAAATTTAGAAAAGAGGATAATGATTCAAATGAAGATAAGAGTAGTGCTTTAGATTTTAATTATAACTGAAGTGACAATAAAGATGATTTCATCGAGGATGAGGATACCTTTGTAGTAGCATAATTATTGGCGCAATTGCAAATTGAGGAATTCCCTAGATCCAATGAAGTGTTAGAAAAACAGGATCCTAGAGAAATAAAATAAAATAAATGCGAAAATATAACACAGGAGATACACAATACAATAGAGACATAGATATATGTGGTTCACCCAGTGCAAGCTACGTCCACCAAAGAAATTTCCAGGTCCTTCCTTTTTGTTATCCAACAAAATGAATGGATACAACCTACAATACAACCGCTGTAACTTGCTCTTCTTTCTCTCATAATCTCCTCTCTCAGAATACAATATTTGCTATAATACACAGTCACAATACAATTCTCTCATAAAAGAGGGTTTCCTTCTAGGGAAAAAAACCCTAACATAATCTCTACTGTCAGATCTGTTACTTAATGATGAACGATCAATATTGACTATGAAATTACAATACACATTTACAAGGCAATTTTTCCTTTGGGGGATTTTCCCTGGACACCCCAGCCAGGCGGATGAGTCCCCCTGCAACCCTACCACATGGAGGGGTGTACAAACTTCATGGGGTATAAACACAGATGAAAACAAAGACCTCTGAATTAGGAAGATAATCAGTCTTCGCAACCAACAATCTCCCACTTGGAGACTGATTGCAACAAATCCACTGCTGCTATGCCTGCTGGACTATGATCCACCTTGGACCTGGAAAATTTCTCATCTTAACCTTCGTGCTTGAAGGCCAATTGAAATTGAGCAGGAACTCAGTTTCTCCCTGGTTACTCCCTTTGTTAACATGTCTGCAGGATTCTGGCTAGTATGTATCTTTTCCAACTTCAAATGTCCATCTTCCAAGACAGATCATATGAAATAGTACCTGAGTTGTATATGCTTAGTATTTGAATGGAAGGTTTAGTTGTTTGCAAGATGAATGACACTCTCTGTCACAATATAACCTTCTATTCTCATGCTTCTTTCCCAATTCCTCCATAAACATTTGTAACCAAATCATTTCTTTAATAGCCTCTGTAGCAACAACATACTCTCCTTATGTTGTTGAAAGTGCAACAACCTTTTATAGTTTTGAAATCCAACTTACTGTTGTTCCACCTACAGTAAAAACATACCCTTTGGTGCTCCTCCTACTATCTTTATCACCCACCATATCTGAATCAACATATCCCTGTAGAACAATGTCTGAACCTCCAAAACATAATGCATGAATAACAATACCTCTCAAATACATGAGAATCCACTTTACTACTTCCCAATGTTCTTTACCTGGATTGTTCATATACCTGCTCACAACTCCCACTGGATGTGCAATATATGGTCTTATGAAAACCATCACATACATCAAGCTACCAACTGCTGATGAATAAGAGACCCTGGACATGTATTCTATCTCCTCATGTGTCTTGGGACACATTTCCTTGGTTAATTTGAAATGGTTGGCCAAAGGTCTACTAATTGGTTTTGCATTATGCATTCTAAACCTCTCCAACACCTTCTCTATGTATTCACCCTAAGACAATGTCAATTTGCGATTTTTCCTATATCTTGTTATTCTCATACCAAGGATTTTATTTGCAGCACCCAAATCCTTCATCGAAAATGAATTAGCTAATTTCTTCTTGAGCACATGTATATCCTGCATATTAGACATTGCAACAAGCATGCCATATACATACAATAGCAAGATAATATAGCTTCCATTTTCTAGCCTTTTAAAATAAACACAGTGATAAGAATGACATCTACTATAACCTTATTCTGTCATAAACCTGTCAAACTTCAAATACCACTGCCTTGGAGCTGGCTTTAGGCCATACAAGCTCTTCTTCAACCTGCATACCAAAGTTTCTTTTCCTTTCACCTCATACCCTTGTGGCTTCTGCATATAAATCTCTTCATCCAAATCCCCATGGAGAAAATTTGTTTTTACATCTAACTGTTCAAGATGCAAATCTTCTACTGCCACAAGACTTAAAATAGTCTTAATTGAATTCATCTTAACAGTAGGAGAAAATATTTCATCAAAATCTATACCTTTCTTTTGTGCAAACCCCTTTATAACAAGTCTAGCCTTGTACTGCCTTTTTCCTCCATCTTCTTCCTTCAACATGTAAACCCATTTATTCTGCAATGCTCTTTTTCCTGTAGGAAACTGAACCAAGTCCCAAGTCTAGTTATTTACCAAGGAATCCATTTCCTCTTTCATGCCTTGCTCCTACTTATTTTTAGTGTCTACCTGCATTGCCTCTTCATAACATTCTGGTTCACTAGAATCAGTCAACAATAAATAATACAATGAAGGAGAGTATCGTTTAGGGGGTCTAGTTAACCTGATAGATCTTCTAACAACACTTGTAGGAGTTTGGGGTACCTGATGCTCCTGTTTTTGTACATTTTGGTTTTCTCGTACCTTTGGAATTTTTTTTTC
>ML787187.1:49362-77531 GCA_009831015.1 Picea engelmannii
TCTCTCTCTCTCTCTCTTATTTCAAATATTAATAAAACATTAGGGGACTTTATAAACCTAGGTGCATTTTCCAAAGAGATTAATATAATATATATTAAATGGGTTTATTGTGATATTGGTATGTGATAAAGTACCAACCCTATTTCCCTTTTTAATTTAATATTAATGCGAAATCATGTGAAGTGTGGACCCTTTGGAAGTTCGGGACTTTGGAGCTCTGGGAATTCGAGACTCTAGGATGTTTGGGGGTAGTAGAATGAACAAGTAACGAAGGGCCAAAGGCCCAAACCTACCCTTTCTCTTTCCATTGACTGCACAAATATCGATATAAACATTTAAGGTGATGAATTATATTATAAATTAATATAATCAATTATATTTTCACAAAGGTATAGTATGAGTGGGACCCTCTCCGAAACTCCGACATTTGGGAGATTTGGGTTCATAAATGCATGATGAGGAATTTTGCCGAAGTCCGAAGGCTTAGGTATTAATGAGAATTGATAATCCTAAGTGCCTCCTTTGATATAAATTAATCATATTATAATATAATTAAACACAATTATATTATAATATAATTAATAAAAGGATAATTTGTGGTTGAATATAGTTAATCCTTTTTCTCAGTAAATAAAATAAATATGCATATATTTAGATATATATGTTAAATTACGTGAAAATGTGGCATGGAAGAATTGAATTATATACCTTAATTAAGGTTAATCAACTTAAGTATATTATGGAGAAATTATCTTCATTGTGTTATAATAAAATTACTCATAATTATCATATGAGTAATTTATTGAGTTAGTGTTAAACTACTTCTAAGAGGGAAAATAGAAAGTAAAGATTTCAGTAATTACTGGGCCATGGGTATTAGGTTAAGCGAAAAATTTATACCCCATCCCTTAAAAAGGTACTTAGGGGTCAGGTGTGTGATATAAATATTGAAATCCACTAACTCTGCCAAGCTCATCTATATCATTCCTAGTGCCTTTTTGTCAAGAACCTCCCATTCTTCATCCTTCATGGCCGTCAACTTCTTTTCTATTCCACTCAATGGTAGTAATAGATCCTTCTGATATAAATAATTTTCCATTTGCATCTTCCATAACTGGTAGTTTTGGCCATTAAATTTCTCGACCCCAAACTTTCCATCTTCCGCCATTTCTTCCACTCGAACCAGGAACCCTCTTTTCCTGCGAGTTACCTTTCACTATGATACCAATTATTATAAAAATAGGACCGCGGAGAAATAAAATATAAAAAAATGCAGAAATAAACATAGGAGTTACACAATACAATAGAGACAGAGATATACATGGTTCACCCAGTGTGGCCTACGTCCACCAGAGAAATTGGTAGGTCCTTCCTTTTTATTATCCAACAAAATGAAGGGATACAACCTACAACACAACCACTGCAACTTCCTCTTATTTCTCTCATAGTCTCCTCTCTCAGAATATAATATTCTCTATAATACACAACCGCAATAAAATTCCCTCATAAAAGAGGGTTGCCTTCTAGGGAAAAAAACCTTAAGATAATTTCTACCGTCAGATATGTGACTTAATGATGAACAGTCAAGATTGACTATGAAATTACAATATACATTTACGAGGCAATTTTTCCTTCGGGGGTTTCTCCCTAGAACCCTCACCGGGGGCTTGTTGGCCACGGACCCCCTAGCCGGGGGAATGAGCCCCCTGCAACCCCCCCCCACGTGGAGGGGTGTATAGTATTCCGCAGTGTACAATATTCATGGGGAATAAACACGGATGAAAACAAATACCTCTTAATTAGGAAGATAATTAGGCTCCACAACCAACATTAAGAAGAAACAACAGAAAATGAGTTGGAAAAAACCCCTTTGGAGCTAGCCCCCACACACAATATGCTAGAAGAAGAAAAAGACAATTCAATAGATAGAGAGATCATAACCATAATACAACATAGAATAGAAGTAGTTGCAATGAATAGAAGTGGAACAATAACAGTGAACTTGAACTTTACAATGACATGTGTAATGAATAATATGGTCTCAAGGTCAACTCCCTGGGCTGGCTACCTTTACAAATATTATTAGGCCTCACTCAGTGTCCTCGTCAAGTTAGGTTTCCAAAACTGAAACCAGTCGATTTACCTCTCGTACCATCTTCAAAATGAGGGGAAGTACCTGGAGGGTTTCTCTGGATATGTATTCCATAAAAAAAAAAATTGTGTAACAAATAATATGGGTGTTAGAATTCCCATGTTCCTTGGAATTGGGAGGAATGATGCAAAACGATATTGTTTTACAGGTGAATCCATTTGCTCAATGAACAAGATTATCAATGAAGCCTAAAATATGGTGCAATTAGAAACTCCATTTAAAGGTAGAGCTTTGCAATGACACATGAAATACAAAGCCAATGTATGAGCAAGATAGACTAGTAGTCTAGATGAGATAAGGATTGGTATGATTAAGGATTTTTATAAGCCAAAGTCTAAACACCAAAGCATTGTAGAACCAAAGGAAATAAAATAGGTAGTAGGAGAATAGGCATGGGACTATGATCAAAGATTCAAGGATTTTTTTGGGTAGATTGACCTTTTAGATTTAGGATGTCCATCGTAAGGAGTGGTTCATTGTAGGAATATTTGTCCATATTCAAATTTCCCTCACTCAACAAAAGACAATCTCACATGAAAAAGCATTGGAAATCAAAATGCCCCTTGAATTCATAGGCAGATTCACTAAGTTATCTTTAGGATTGTCAGAAGTTCAAAATATGTTCGATACTTTGACCAACTAGTTATAAGAAATGGTTAAAGGTAAAACCACAAGAGAGAATATATGTTGTACTCTATGAGGGTCACCATAGAAACAAGTGTCCAATGATAAATAACTACATTGCAATTCACATGCCAAATCCATTCTTAACGGGTATAAAACCATAATGGTACGAGGTATGTAAATGTTCGGGACATGAGCCACCACAATTCCCTATGTTACAAAAGTATTAGATGTACACCAACACAACATTATGTGAGTTTTGTAAGACCATGGCTCATGATGTGAATCAATACAAGTCATTATAGTTAATGAAGGAGCATACAATAGATGCATATATGTTCTAGGTATTATATGTCAACAAGGCTATAGGAAGAGGAGGAAACAGAGGAAGACACAAAGGATGAGGATGAAAAGGAGGCTACAATGGAATACCCACTTGTTATAACTATGGAGAAGTAGGGAATATCAAGTGAAATTTTACTAAACCTCGTGCTATGTGTTAGCATTGTTGACGGGTGCCTAAAATGACATACTTTCAACACTTGTTTATACTTTTTTGCTTAACATTTTCCATTTATCACTTCCCTTTTTGATACTTCCATTATCCAGTTCACCTCATTTGTCACCAAAGGTATGAATCCTACCTTATATGCCATTATTAAGTTATTTTTGCATAATTATTAGGAAGGAACTTGTTACTATCAGTCACTAACATTGTTGCACATGAGTCTAGTGGTTGCAACACTCAAAGTAGTTGCAACACCTCTTTGCTGCAACTCCAAGCTAATACATTTTCAGGTGCAAAGCAAGTTGCTACAATTATGAGCGTAAAACCCAACTTCTACAACTCAATATGCATCTGCGATTGCTGCAATTCCAGACAAAACAGTTACAACCACAAGCAAAATCTTCATGCTATGACTCCATAAATAGCTCACCAGCCCAATGATCAATGTTGTAGCTGGAAGTTGGGAATAAATATCCATGACGGAAAGCGGCAAAAGACAAATAGACAATTATGGAAATCAGTTACCTATTGAGTCAACATACGCTTGTGATTGAAAGAATCGTTGTAACTGGATGAACAGTTAGATTGTCACATATTTCCATATGCTGTTTGTATCATTTTAGAACAATCGTCATATTGTATAAAATCCCTAACTCCCCATAGCTGAGTGGAGGGAAATTATTCTCGAAATTATAGTTTTCTATTGTATCTTTCGACTTACGACAATATAATTTTGGTTCCCACTTTGTAGTTTCATGTTGATTTATTGATTGATCATGTGATTCTGGTTCTATAGCCTAGTACCTTGCCTAAGGGGGTAGCCCCCCCTCCTTAGTCAGGTACTGCCTATAATAATAGTGTTAGAATTAGTATTTTACTTCTATTTAGTTTATTCTATCGTTTGTTACTTTCAATTGATGTAATTCCAGGTTCATAACTTTATTCACATGTTGTGTATGTTTTTTGGTTTGTTGTCATTCTAGAATTATAGTATAGTTATCATATTGTAGAATTATCTTTCAGTCTGTTGTGATTCCCAATCTATAGGAAAATGTTACGATTTATGAGTGATTTGGTCTCTTCAATTTTTGGTTATAACATAATTCAGTCGTTGTGATTCACGTTGCTGTAACTCAGTTATATTTCTTTTTGTGCTACAACTTCGTTTCTACAACTCTGCTTGCAGCTACACTTAGTGTGTTTATTTTTTGATTCCCTTTAGGTTTAGTCTTTGAGATTTTGGATTGATGTTATTGGATTAATATTGAATGAATAAACACTTAATTGTTGCAACCATATAAGATCTTCATTATACTTTATCAAGTCACCAATAGGTCATAACACAAGTTTCAATTCTCGCAAGTGTGAATTTAATTTTTGCAAGTGTGATTTCAATTTTTGCAAGTGTGATTTCAACTCTCGCAAGTGTGATTTAAATTCTCGTAAGTGTGAATTTAATGTCTACAAGTGTGATTTCATTCATGCAAGTGTTCTTTAATTTCTACAGAGCAATTTAGGATTTAACATAGTTTTGCGAGTTAATTAAGTACCATGTGTCTTTGAATTGTGACATTAAAGTGCTACAACACCATAGTCAAAACAACACTCTTCTTGCATATATTGTGCACGACAGTTCACAAGTTCCATATGAGCTCTAGATTCATAATTAAATGCACAACTCTTCATTTACTTACTAATTTAATTAGAAAGTAATTGAAAGGTCTATCATTTTTGGCATCCTTGCTGGGGAACTGTCAAAAGAAATTAGTGTTTTTTAATTTGTGTGGATTTTTCTTCATTTCACTAGAATAGATGTTATGATTTCATTTAGTGATTTGTAGGAAAATTTTCTAAGTCTTTCATATGCCCAAATCTCGAGATTAATAGGGTAGATTTATTATCTTTTCCAACCCCCCCCCAAAAAAAAATCTAACAATGCAGATCAATCACAAAAGGGGAAGGAGCAACATCAACTGAATTACTTATCACATCCAACAAGGTCTCTTTCCAAAAAATAGCTTGAAGCATCTCCTCGGGTATCAGAGACTCTTCAATAATCTCTGTACATCGAGATCCCATTGTTAGAGGAGCAGATCAACGAGAAATATCATTCCTAGGTGTTCCTTTTTCCCAAGGCACATTTATTAACAGAGTACAACCCTCATAAAGAAATGGCACACGAAATTATCAAAGAGGAGCCCACGACTTTTAGATTCCCAATCAAAGAAACTGATGAGGAAAACAATATGAATAACATCCCTCATTCTTCCTTGCCAAACTTTCATGGGCTATCCAAAGAATATCTTGATACCTTCCTCTTTGATTTTGATGTGCTTTGCAGAAGCTACGTCTATGTTACAGATGCCTAGACATTGAATCTCTTTCATGCCAACTTAAGATCATTGCGTTATGATGGTTCATGGGCCTCATAAAGGATAACATTTTCTTATGGGAAGAATTATTCAAAATGATGCATCATGAAGACGAGAGCTTGTAAGACTACGTCAAGTGATTCACGTACAACTTACAAAGGAAAAATCAAGGAGACTTGGTTCCTGAAACACAACATGTATTATTTCTAAGAGGAATTTGAGATGATTTTATATAACTCCTCAACCTTATGGGTGGGGGAGAGGTATCTTAGTTGGAATATTATATCATCTTTGAACTTTGTCATAAGTATTCCAGAGGCACATCTAAAACAAGAAAAGGGCCAAGAGATATATTGGAAAGATCAAGAACGATTGCTGGAAATGGAGTAATGAGGGAAGAAATTGGGAACATGTTAGAATATTTTAAAATAGATATAATTAATTCCGTGATCTCCCAACTAGATACATTGCAGACTGAGAAGAAACATGAGGAAATAGAACGAGTATTGGCTATCTTTTTCCCAAAATGTAGAACAAAGCATCCGGAGAGATAATTTCTATTGGATCATATTGAGGTCTATGGGATATGCAGTGAATACCATGCTACACATAGTTTTCCATCCTTTCCTGGATTAAAGGCCATCTATAAAAAATCTAAGGAGCCAAAAAAATTATTCTATGTCTCTCAGAAGCAACCTTGGCAGCCTAAACCTCAAGGTATGATCCAAGACCAATCACAATATTTCAATTCATATTGGACTAACCATTCAATGCAATATGCTTCTCAACCATGGGGAATTCCAACTCAACAATGGGTAGCTCCCTTGCCTAATCAATTATGGCAACAAGGTTAGAGAAATCCCACCATGGGAGGACCCAACCAACTTATGACACAACCACCAATGCAACTTATTACCCCAAATTAGATGTAGGCATCTACATCCACCCCTCTTGCAACTACTTTCACAACCCATACCTAACCAAAATAACAAGAGGAAAATGTAACCAACAGAAGCTGCTAGACTTGAAACCTACCTGAATTAATCCATCTCTTCCCTGGACTGTAACGATATTCACCTTAGATCTAGGAAGAATCTAACCAAGGACCAAACTCACATTAGCATCGAAGATCTAAATGAGGAGGTACCAAGTGAATAATTGGAACAAAAACAATCTCAGGAACCTTCAAAAACTGAAAATTCCCACCCTGTACATCTGGACCCACCATGTCCTGAAAGGATAAATCAAGACAAACCCTCTATACAACCCAAATTTGATTTTTTAGGAGAACTCAAGAATGAGTGTGTCAAAATACCATTATTTCAAGCCATTAAGGATGTACCTCTCTATTCAAAAGAGGTAAGAGAATTTTGTTTGAGGAAGCCCGATAGGAAATGAAAGGACACCCAAACTATTCATGTCATGGGGAAAATATTATAACTAATGATTGGGGGATTTCTCATGACTAAGTATTCCGACCCTGGAAGTCCAGTTGTTAATTTGAAAATCAATAATGCACTTATTAGTAACACATTAGTTGACTCAGGCATCATCATCAACATTATTACACTCAAGACCATGCAATCCTTACGATATACAAGCCTTAGGGAAACCCCCACTATACTTCAAATCATTGATAGATCCACCATTAAACTAGAATGAATTCTAGAAGATGTATCAATCTCGGTGGATTCATGGGAATATCTCGCTGATTTCATGATCCTACAACCTAAAACCTCTCTGGGCGAGTATCCTCTAATCCTGGGATGCCCATGGTTGGCTGTTGGTGCTATTTTACGCATGGGTTGTAAGACCCAAGGTTCGATTTATCTAATACCAACAAAACCCACTAGACACTATCCCTTTCGACATCACCTTCTTGCACATATGAAGTCTCACCCGAGGTATCTATGGGGACTGCAAGAACCGGGCTTTTGTAGTAGTAGGGGAATGGGAGGAAAACATTCGGTTCATTATTCCTTATTATGTTGTGCACATAACTCTGTTTTGTTTTGTTATTAAATTACTCATGATTCAGATTCCTATGCTTATCATATTTCAGTTTACTATATAGATAAGTTATTGTCACAGTCATGAATCATTTCACCATCCTTAACTATCATATGAAGCTATTCTATGATGCATGAAAATAGTATTCATAATCAAACATAGGTAAAAAAACAACACAACATTCTGTAACATATATTTATCATTCCTTTATTCATCCTTCTCAACCATCAACTGCTACATTCAAGAACTATGGAACCCATCGTCAATCAGGATGTAACATAAACTATTCTATCATAACCAAACTTCATTAGAATAACACCTAGCTCAACCAACTCCTAATATCCCAACCCATTACATATTTATACCCAAGTCTAGGGATAAAACCCCTACTCTATTCATCCCAAAAATATCCCATTACAATGCATGTCCAACTCAGTTAACTGGTTGTTCGACACCTTTCTTCTGCTTTTAATCCTTCATGTTACTTTTCTATTGTTCTTCTATTTATGGAATGTCGGGTTTCCATTCTCTTGTTATGATTTATTTCGTTGCTTTATTCTTCTAGATTTATTCTTTATGCTTTATCCTTTGAGCTGCACACTGTCTTCCTTTTGCACATTTTCCTCCTCTTGTGAAATTTTTTGTTGGATGTGCCTCAACTGTGCACTCTCTAGCTTTCTTTCTTCCTCTGTGCACTTTTCATATACTTAGGATTTTTCCTCAAAACTTTATCAAAAATGAAAAAAATGTTTCCAAGACTACCTGTCCAACATCCCCCCAACACTCACCTATGGCTCGTCTCGATCCACTCAGGCCTATTTCTTGCTCTTCCATGCCAAAATGAAGTTTTGAGAGGATGCCTTTGCCCCCTCTACCTATTTGATGAGTGCAATCTTCATTGTTGTTATCTCCTCTGCTCCATGCATGGTCAAGTTTGTAAGTTTGTCCTCTTCTTCCATCACTGCTTGCTTGACCCTACTATGAACTGTAGCCAAATCTCCAATTACTCGCACTTCCTCTTATTCCAATGGTCCCAGTCTTTGTTGCGTGATCTTTTGATGATCTCTCATTTTCTCCACTTCTACCTATGACTGCCATTGAGCCAGAATGGCTAACATGCACACTACTGGTGGTAGTGTAGCCACCCTTTCTGTTGCTTGATGTGCTTTTTCTTTCACTTCTCTTAGATTGACCTCTACAACCTTCATCTCTGGGTATTCTATCAACTTTGTCCACACCTGCACGTTCTCCTCACAAAGTTTCACACATTCTCCCTCTATCTTCTTGATGTTGGAAATTGTTGTGGTTGCCATTCTCTTTCTACCTTCCCGCACCCCTGGTGGTGATCCTGGCATGATCCTTAGCTTTAAATCCTCTATATGTGATCAGAATATCTTAATGACTTCACTGATCATCTACACTTGTTCCTCCATAGTCACTTCGAGTACAAGGGGAACTTCTGGAATTTATTTATACAATGTTTGGACTGCTTCTTGGGTCTTCTTCGCCATGATCTTAGCCTTGTCCTTTTCCGTTAATTCTATCTCATCTCTCTCCTCAACCTCATCTTTGTTCTTCAGAGCCTCTTCTACTCTTCCTTCAAATTCCATCTTCTGTTGCAGTGTTGTGTCATACTTCTCCTATAATTGGGCTTGTTCATTCCTTATTCTTTCTAAATCCCTACATTCTTCTTCTCCTCCGTTTTTTATTTCTTGCACCAGTCCTGCTTGCAAGTCCTGTAACTTTTGCATGGAAATTATTGATACAACCATATTTATATGGACCAACACATTTAATTACTCACACAACTCTCCCACTAGAAACTCTAGCGTGCCCACTTCAATATGTATGGTTTGTGCTCTAGTGTCAGCTGTGTTAGGGTTGATTACGTGATTTATGCTTATCTCCTTGGCCCTGTCGATGGTTCTTCACAGGACCTGTACTCCTTCCTAAGGTTTTGAGATTCCAACATCTGTTGAAGCATTCCCAACTGGTCCCGCACTTTGTTATGTTTTTCTTCTTTATTCTTTGTTGCTTCTTCCCATTTAAGACTTATACAATGCTTTTATGACCTGTCACTCCCACTATGTAACAGTTATTTCCGTGCTTTAATGCTTTTAACGGTCTTGTCATTTCCAAAATTCACACTAGTGTATTGTTGTTTTATCTATACACATCACATTATATCTCGTCTATGTCTCATCTCCTAATATGGCGCAATGATATGCTAATGTGTGTTGACAATTCATTCTGCGCACATTCTTATGCATTGGTACTTGAATGCCCCTTTTTTTTCTTTCCTATATCTACTTTTTATTTGTTTTTCCTTCTTTTCCTTGCCTATTATAATACAACTACTATAATACATGTGTTCCGACATAATCCAAATTATTGCGCAACCCGTCGATTGTCTCTATAGAGTTTCAACCGACTTCCATTCACCATTCCTTCCAATACTTCTCCATTCAAGGTTTCCAACTGCACAACACTTGTCTCTGTTAGTTGCTGAATCACATAAGGTACTAACCAATGCATTCAAAACTTTCCTAGATGATGCATATACTTGTTTTCATAAAGAAGTACCAAATCTCCAACTTGAAACTTCTTATGTTTAATGTGTTGATCATGCTAGGCCTTCTCTATGGAATTTTGAACCTGTTAATTGAATCTTGCAACAAACTGATCCTCCTCAATATGTACTAACTGTGCCAACCTCTCCTCTATGGAACCAGTATATGATAGCTCTGTGATTGTTGCAATGCATAGTCAGGAAGAATAAACTCCATTGGCATTATTGTTTCTTACCCATAGACCAACCTAGAAGGGGTTTGTCGTATCAACTTCTTACTTGTAGTCCTATAAGCCCATAATACTACAAGAACTCTTAAGTCCCAATCGTCTCTCCCTACATTGAAAATATTTGTCAAGGAATTCTCCAAGATCTTGTTAAAATATTCCATGGCTCCATTGGTCTGAGGGTGATATTGGGTACTCTTTTGATGATGAATTTGGATCTCCTTAGTCAATGCTGCAATTGTTTTGTTTAGAAATTTTGTACCTTGATCAGTGAGTAATATGCATGGAAATCCAAACCTTGTGACTACATTTTTGAACATAAACCACACATCATTTTCTGCAGTACAGTCTCTAATTGGGGTTGCTTCTTCCCATTATTTCAAATACTCTGTCGCAGTAATGATGTACCTTGCCCCTGATCTTCTTTCTTGTGGGTTGATTGGCCCCACAAATTATATGGCCCATTTCTCAAATGATTACAATGTAACCCATGGATTCAAAGGAATTTTGTCCCTCCTATATGACTTTCCCACTCGTTGGCATACATCACATGACTAACAATATTCCTTCACATCCTTTTGAAATGTTGGACACCAAAGCCTTGTGCACAAAATATTCTGTGCAATTGCTCGCCCTACATAATGTCCTCCAACAATTCCATCATGATATTATTCAAGCATTATCATCCTTTCATGCACCATCACACAATGTCTCAGTATTCAGTCTGTACCCATCTTATATAAGTTCCCTACAATCAAATGATAATATTATGCTTTTACGACTAGTTGTTTCTTTTGTGCTATAGTCATCTCAGATGGAGCCATGCCTGTGTTTAGAAACTGTACGATTTCCGATAAATAATCACCCACCATCCTTACTGCAAATAACTTCACATATGGGAAGTTGTCATCTAAATTTCCTGCATCTTCCCCTAACAATATACATGATAGATGAATTGGTCCTTCATTCAGATTCCCTGGTTTCACTATGACCTCAAAGTCATATTCCTGAAATAATAAGAGTCACCTGCATATTCTTCCCCCAAACACTGGCTTGTTGACTAAGTATTTTAATGAAAAATGGTCTATATACATCTTATAGTGAGACCCCAATAGATAATTCTTGAATTTCTGTAGTGCATAGACCATCACCAATCCTTCCCATTCCGTGGTTGTATAGTTCTTCTTTAATATAAAAAACTTCCTACTTGAAAAATCAATTGGGTTATAAGTGTCTCCTTCCCCTGGTTAGGATAGTATTGCGCACAATTCTATGGATGATGTTTTCACGTATACATGAAACTCCTTGTTCCAATCTAGAAATATTAAAATTGGCGCGGTCACCAACTTTGGTTTCAGGGTATCCAACCCCCTTTGACAATCTTCGTTCCATTGAAACTTCACTTCCTTCTTTAGTAACTTCTCCATTGACACTGTGATCTGCTCATATCCCTTGATAAATTTCCTATAATAACCTATATGACCCAACGTCACCCTCAATTGTCCGATTGATGTAGGTGGTTCTAACTCCAAAATGACTGTGATCTTAGCTAGATCTACCAACAGTCCATGTTTTCACATTACATGTCCTAACAAAATTCCAAATGGTGCACAAAAAATGTACTTTTTCAAGTTCAACAAATTATGACATTGCCTGCACCGATCCAACATAAGTCTAAGAAATTATATATGATCCTTCAGTAGAATGAACACCATCCAATCGTCCAAGTAGAATTATAAGAACTTATGGATGAAATCCTTGAATGTTTCAACTACTACCCTGGAAAACACTATAGGGGAATTCTTGAAGCCAAAGGGGATAACCATGTATTGATAAATTCCCCATTCCATCACAAAAGTGGTCTTATGTAGATCCTCCCATGCGATTCTTATCTAATGCACATGGAGAATGAATCTGTAAAATAATATGTTTCTTGGCCTCCGACATTCTCCAGTACCTCATTCGTGAATGGTGTTGGAAATGGGTCATGTAAGCATGCATCATTTAACTTCCCGAGGTCTAGGAAAATCCCGATTCCTCCTATCTTCTTGTCCTGCATCACCATCAGACTGATCCACTCAGATTCTTCTATCGGTTCAATGATTCTTGCATCCAAAATCCTATCTATTTCACCGTTTACCTTCTCCTTATACCTTATATTTATCCTATAAGGCCTTTGTCACAGAGGCTTAGCTCCTAGTTTCAGTGGAATCTTCATCTCGCCTAATTCTCCTGCTATTCCCTTCATCTATGAAAAATTCATCGGGAATAGGTCCTATTACTATCGTAGTAAGTCTACAATCTTCTCAATTGTCTCCTCACTCCAATAGTCCCCTATCTATGCACAATTGGGATTCTTTGTCGTCCCAATGTTTACCTTCCGTGTCTTTATCAACTGTGTATATGTGGCGGGTTCAAGCTCCAACCCTTCTATCGCTCATTCTCCTTCTGTCTCAGGTATCTGTACATTCCTAGGATCCTCTTCATCATACTCTTCCTTGGATACATTATAGCACTGCAACAACTTACAAACAATCATCTTGTCTCTGTGCTCGTTGCATACTGGTATCACCTCCATTGTCTCTTTTTCCGAGAATATATTCGTTCGAAGTTCCTATAGTGTTGCATCTATGGATGGAGATTCATGTTCAAATGTAAATTTGATTTTGAACCTCTAGATTATTTCTTCCCATCTTGTTGTCTCCCTGCGCATTTCCAACTCCAAATACCATTCTTCTTCAGAATTGTGTCCAGTGTGTGTATAAATATATGATTCCACTCTATCTCTGGTACTGAACCCCACAAATCCCTACACTATTCCACATGACCTGATGAGTCACTCTCCCCTATATATTTCTATGTGATGTTCTCTCCCTCAATGAAAAACCTTATTTGCATTAGTCTACTGCATTGTACCCGGTCTTTTATTCCCTCTCTATATGCAGCCCACCATATGGATGGAGTCGCTTTTAATACCACATCTAGTGCTAACAACCTTTGTTGTGCGGGTACCTGCAACTCAAATTATTTTACAAACATAACTATATCAGTTAATACATCATACTTAGTTGGGTTACATAGCTCTATTCCAATATAGAGCAAGGATCAAGTAATATTTGCACATTTCTAGTTGACACTTCATGCAGTCTCTGTTGCCAATGCTCTAGACCTTCGTCAGAATCTGAAACGCATGAATTAATACTTAACCAAATCAACACACCATCTACTGTTGGGTTGACATAATCCTCCATCCACACAGTCATGTTTTATAATTTGTCAATGTCATTCCCTCTTGCTATTTCTATGTATCTCTTTCCTTTTAATGGGTCCAAGGGTGCAATGACCTTCAAATCTTCAACTTCAAATATCATCTCCCTCCTCCTTAGGTTGATGATCACTTGGTTATCAAAATCCCATTCTAGTAGCATCAGTGATGGATATGGCTAACTTTCATCCATAATATCAATAATTTCAAAGTCTTCCAGACTATGTACCCGATCTGTGTTCATGGGTACTCCTGGAAACTGAGCAATCAAAACTATTTTGTGCTGATTTTCTAGCTTGAGATGAATAGGAGACCATAGAAACTTGGGTTTTCCCATCAACTCCCATGTCTGTTTTGGTAACAATTTCACATCAGAACCTAAGTCTAAAATAATATTATCCACATCATACTCTCAAATCTACGCACTAAATCTAAATTCCTCATTGGTTAACTTCCTATGCATTACCTGATTTACCATCCTTTGTGAGATAGGAGTTTCCCTTCCTCATGTGAAGTGGTCAATCATGTCATATAATGCACTCAACACAACCTCATCTTTGATTAGATCTACACAATTTCTCAAGAATTTTGTTAGCGTATTTACCTTCCCTGTTGGCTTCTTTGGCATTACGCGATCCTCTTCCTGAGGTGTTGCTGATGTTGATGCTCCCCAATCCATTCCGAGTAATTCTTTCCTTGCCTTCTGATATGTCTCCTTTTCTTGTTGAGGATCAAAGGTTGGAACGAGCCCTTCTAACTTTCTTACCCTTTTTTCCGTCTGCTTTCCTTCATCTGTCATATCAATATTTGTTCTATCTCCTTCGCGTGTAAAAACTACTACTCTGGGTCCTTCATTGCATATTTCGGTTGATATCATCTACACATTCTGATTATGATTCAGGTTTTGGTTTCCTCTGGCCTACCACTTCTCAACTAGTTGGGGATAGTCTTATGTCGAGTGATCCGGTTCTCTGAGATATGTGCACGTCGTACATGGATTCTGGTAGTCCCGGGCCAAGTGTCCAGGTTGATTACAGTTGTAACATATAATTGGTCCTCTTCCTCCTCTTCAAAAATTCCCTCTACCTCGTCCTCGACCAAAGTTTCCTTTGTTCCCTTGATTGAAACCTCTTTGATTGTTGTATTGTGGAACCCCGAATTCTACTGCCGCATTTTCTTCCTGGATGCTATACATATCAGATGTGCACTCCCTCATTAAGTTGAATGTGTGATAATCCTTCTCCTCGTGTCCTAAAAAATTGCAAAAATTACAAAAAATGTTCTTTGGCGTACTCTGGTACTTCTGTAGTAGTGGACACTCAGTTGGGAGATGACCCCATTTCTTACATATCTCGTAGTATCCTTCTCCTGACAATGGATTTAGTGCTCCCGTCACCAAATATTGCACGAATGCTGGGAATTCATCCTTGTGATAGCCTTAAATCCTACATTTTGTACACTAGACTTTCTCACATTTCTCCTTTCCCTTCATCTATTATGCGAGTTGAATTGTTAATGCATCCAAATAAGTCTGAACTTGCACCATTCCTCCATTGTCGTCCACTAGAGACGACTCTAGTTTCATTGCAATCTCTAGTGCCTTGGGCTATCACACAATCTTTTGCTGGATCAATGGCCCATGAATGTGTGGTAGAATCCCGACAATAAACTATTCTTGTTGTTATTGAAATGGAATATAGAAATTTAATATACCCATCACATCCTTAAATATCTGTTCGTAATCCCATACTGACTTTGTTTGTACTTGTTTGATCTTCCTCAATTCTATGATATACCGCGACTTCGACTTTGTCTTCTTGAACTCCTTCAACAATGCTTGTTTAATATTTTCCAACATCTCAGCATGTACTGTATGCATGGTTCTTTGTAACTTCATATACCATACAAGTGCACGACCTATAAATTTTGTCTCTAACTGTGTAATCTTCACAACTTCATCCTGTATGTTCTTTGCGGCCCAAATTGTCTCACACACAAACAAGTGTTGTTCTGGGTCCTCTGACCCAATTCCATAGAATTCAGGCAACCTAAGATTATTATCCACCCTGGCCATGTTGTTCAGTGTAGTCCCTCCCCTTCATGATGCTGGTTGAATCTAACTCTGAATCTACGCTCTACTTCCACTATTCTGAATGCTACTACCCCCTCCTTGGCTAACTACAATTTCTTTTGAAAAATATTCAAACGTTACTTCTGATTGTGGTGATGCACATGGGGTTGTGGATTCGATGTAGGATCCTATATGAGTAGGACTTATTGTCTCTTCTATTATCGAAATGGAATGGAACTCCTCTTCTTCTCCCCTTAGGTATGGTACCTCCACGATTTAGACTAGTGTGCAAGAATCTCTTCCGTCTGTCTCACTGCATGACTCTCTTCTCTTAGCCTCAATATTTTTCCTCTTGTACCTCCTCACTTTTTGAAACTCTCCAAACTCATATCCTTCCTATGGTATATCTACGTCTTTCATCCTCAGTCCCTCCCTGCCTCTTTCATTACTTCCTTCCTTCTCTCAGACGATCCTCCTATCATCCCCTGGTTCCCCTATGTGCATGAATCCCTTAGCATTCAGATTTCATCACCATCGTATTCTTTTCACACAATATAATATTTATCCATGTATTTAATGATTTCAAGAACCTCCTTCCCAGACCTTTGCAAAATTCCCTTTCCATGACACTATATGATTGAATACAATCTACTGCAATCTCTGTAACATAACCACCTAGTATGCTATCCAACCAAAAATCAACTAATCGAGTAGTTAGGTTATTTACATAATTTAGTTGTCTTACCAATTAATGAGTTCATTTCCTTGGTGCTTTGGTGCCGAACCTTCCAATTTTCTCCACTAATATTTTTATCCACTTTTTTAGAATAACCAGAAATTCGCCAAAGAAAATTTCACGAAAATTTGTGAACACACACTTTTGCAACCATTGCTTGTCACTCATATGAGGGTTTATGTTCTCTTATTGTGTGAATTATCTTTCCTTCCCTTCCAAACATTATGATATCTCCTTCTTAGTCAGCCTCCAAAACATCACCTTAATCGCAAAGTCCCGATCCCAACAACAAAACCATTTGTCGACGTTGTTCTATGCGCGGGTTGTAAGACCTAAGGTTCAATCTATCTAAGATAAAAAAAAACTCACCAGACAACAACCCTTTCAACATCACCTGCTTGTGCATATTAAGTCTCACCCGAGGTATCTATGGGGACTGCAAGAAACAAGCTTATGCAGTAGTAGGGGAATGGGAGGAAAACATTCAGTTCATTCTTCCTTATTATGTTGTGCGCATAACTCTGTTCTATTTTGTTATTAACTTACTCATGATTTAGATTCCTATGATTATAATATTCCAATTTACTGTATAGATGAGTTACTGTCACAGTCATGAATCATTGCACCATTATTAAGTATCATATGAAGCTATTCTACAATGCATGAAAATAATATTCATGATCAAACATAGGAAAATAGACACCACATGATTCCGTAACATATATTTATCATTCCTTTATTCATACTTCTCAACCATCGATTACTACATTCAAGAACTATGGAACTCAACATCAATTAGACTGCAACATAACCTAATCTATCATAATAAAACTTCATCAAAATAATACCTAGCTCAACCAACTCCTATTCTTCCAACCAATTACATATTTATACCCAAGGCTAGGGATAAAAACCATAATCTATTCATCCCAAAAATATACCATTACAATGCATGGCCAACTCAATTAACTGGTTGTTCGACACCTTTCTTTTGCTTTTCATCCTTCATGTTGATTTTCTATTGTTCTTCTGTTTCTGGAATGTCGGGTTGTCATTCTCCTATTATGATTTATTTCCTTTCTTTATTATTTTGGATTTATTCTTCATGTTTTATCCTTCGAGCTGTGCATTGTCTTCCTTTTGCACACTTTCCTCCTTCTGCTCACTTTTCTGCTAGATGCGCCTAAGATATGTTCTCTCTATCTTTCCTTATTCCTCTGCACACTTTTCATATACTTAGGATTTTTCCTCAAAACTTTATCAAAACTGCAAAAACTATTTTCAAGACAGCCTGTCCAACGTTAGCCACAACCAATTCCTATATCGGTTTTTGATCAGGAAACATGGTTATTTCCCATAGACTTAGATCTCTACCCTCCTGCCAAACCCAACATAGAATTATAAACACCACTTTGGGTTGACGAAGAAGAAAGTGATGAAGAAGGGGAAGCCCATTTGGTCCTATCCATAGACCAATACCTGGACATAAGAGATAAAACAGAGGATGATGAAATCAATGCTTTTATAGCCTCCTCCTCTTCCTCACAAAACACACATCTTATTTAGCATATTATGAAACCATAAACTTATCTTTCCTTAGCTTCCACAAGCATCTCACCCATTGAACACAAACTGATACAAGAAAAATACCAAGGATCCCTTATAGAAACCATCGAATTTAGCCCAAGGAAAACCTTGAAAATCAACCAAGGACTAACCAAACAACAAAAGAGCGATTGGTTCAAGTGATGTGAAAACACAATGATGCCTTCACTTGGGATTACTCTAACATGAAGGGGATCCACCATGATATATGTAAAAATCATATATATATATTAGGGAACGTGTCATCCCCATTCATCAACCTCAACATCAGATGAACCCGTCAATGAAAGACATAGAAAAAAGAAGAGATATAGAAATTTCTTACAACTAACTTCGTTTATCCCATTTCTGATAGCTAGTGGGTCTTCCCTCTTGTCGTGGTACCAAAGAAAAATGGTAAATGGAGAATTTGTGTAGATTATCGAGAATTGAATAAAGAAACACATAAAGATAATTTCCCATTACCATTTATCAACTAGGTCTTGGACATGCTCACAGGAAAGAAGTATTTCTCTTTTCTCGATGGTTTTAGTGGATACAACCAAATCTGAATCGTCCCATAAGACCAAGAGAAAACAATGTTCACCTGTCCATGGGGGAAATTCACCTACCATGTTTTACCATTCAGGTTACACAACACCCCTACCACCTTTCAACGAGTTGTTATAGGTATATTCTTTGATCTCGTTCATGACTGGATGGACATATATATGGATGATTTTACAACATATGGGGGTGAATTTGATGAAGCATTAGCCAATCTGGAAAATACATTAATCATATGCAAGGAGTCAAATGTTACCCTTATTAATGAAAAGTGTTTCATGATGGAAACTGATGGCATTGTACTGGGACATCACATCTCAAAAAAAGTATTCAAGTCGATTGAGAGAAAATAAATTCAATACTCAATTTTCCAACTCCAACTTTATAGAAGTAGGTACAAATATTTATAGGATATGTTGGTTATTACCGTAGACTCATTCAAAACTTTTCACATATGTCTCATCCATTATTTTCCTTACTTAGCAAATATATTGAGTTTGTATGGACAGAGACATGCTAGAATAAGCTTGTTGAATTAAAAGTCAAAGTATCTAAATCTCCTGTACTAAGAGGGCATGATTGGACCCTCCCATTCCACATTTTCATAGACGCATCCGACACAACGATCAAAGCAATCCTCAAACAATTTGAAGGAAAATACCCATATGCAATCTACTATGTCAGTATGAATATCTCACCCATTGAATTAAATTACACGATAGTTGAGAAAGCGTTTCTTGTTGTTATTCATGCAATAAACAAGTTTAGACACTACATTACTAGATATTCTATAATATTGCATATTGATCATGTTTCTATTAAATATTTAATGAAAAAACAAATCACAAATGATAGGGTCACTAGATGGTTATTTTTATTGCAATAATTTTACATTACCATTTTAGACAAACCAAGAAAAGATAATGTAGTGGCTAACTTTGTTTCTAGAATAACATCTAATGAGATTGAACCTCTAGTAGAAGACGATTTTCCAGATGAACACCTCTTTGTTGTATTTATTAAATCACCTTGGTTTGCAGATATTGCTAACTTTTTGTCTGTAGGTGAACTTCCATATCATTTGACCCCCAAAGAATGATAAAGCATAGTCAGGAAAAGTGAAATATTCTCATGGATCGATGGCTGTCTCTTCTGCACTGGACCTGATTTGATTATCAAAAGATGTGTACGAGAGGACAAAGTCCATGAGATACTAAAAAGATGTCACGATGGGCCATGTGGGGGCCACTTTGTGGATAAAATAACTCGACACAAAATACTTCACCATGGGTATTACTGACCCACAGTCTTAAGATATTCCAAAGAATATGTGAAGAGGTGTGACAATTTTTAATGGATGGGTAGACCCATACAAACAAATGTAATGCCACTAAAACCACATATGATGTTAGAACCTTTTGAAAAACGAGCCATTGATTTTGTAGGACCAATAAACCCCCCATCTCATTGACACTCCTACATCCTCATCTGTACAAAATATGTCACAAAATGGATGGAGGCCAAGGCACTTCTGGTAGAAACTGAATAAGAAGTAGTAGAATTTCTCCATGAGGAAATTTTTGTAAGGTTCAGGATACCATGAGAGATAGTGACCGACAGAGGAACTCAGTTCACATAATGACTTGTCAGAGATCTAATGGAAAAATACAAAATCAAGCATTGATTAAAAACACCATATCATCCATATGAAAACAAATAGGTATAGGGGACTAACAAGATCCTTGAGGCCATCATTACAAAAACTGTCATATTACACCTCAAGGATTGGGCCGACAAACTTTATGAAGCCTTATGGGTCTATAGGAATAACTGGAGGATTACTAAATGATGCAAACCTTATGAGTTAGTCTATGGGAAGTGAGTCCTACTACCCATTGAAACATAGATTTAGACACTAAGGACAACAATACAACTAGGGTTGGAATTATCAGAGGCTCAGAAGAAAATACTTCTCCAAATCAACGAGCTGAATGAACTACGATATGATTCCCTACATCGAGCCATGGTGATACAACATCAAAGGGATAAATGGAACGATAAGTTTATTAAGAAAAACAAGTTCAAGGATGGAGATTAGGCATTATTCTTTGATTCCAGGTTCAAATATCTCAGATGAAAGTTTTACACCAGATAGAATGTGTAACATACCTAGCCTCCTAGATTGGTATCACACTCTAATACCAATTTATAATTTACCCAACCTCCTAGTTGGGTATCGCTCTCTGATACCAACTTGTAACGTTCGCCATTACCAATATTATTTGCTACTAATTGTAACGTTACCCATTTTACTAATGAGCAATGCTACTCAAAATTTTAGTGTGTAGATTCCACTCTATAACACTGGTCTACGCATAAATAGTTGAAGTAATGTGATCGACCCCAAGATGGCTCACACCGCACAAATTTTCCTCTTCTGACACACCTTATAACAACGAAAGTAAAACAATACAACTACAGGCACAAGTATACTGAAAACATAACATTACTATGTGTAATCCACTCTGAACATGTGATGACCACTGTGCGCACAACCATTCTGGAATCGCATGAAAATTCTATTCTCCTTGTGTGTGTGGACTGCTTTCCTATGCACACAAATGAATCCAGCCTATTGTGAGAAAAAATTATTTCCTTGCACACATGACCATTCTAACCTCACCTCAGAGACTCATGACCATTATTATAAGGATAACTTAATAGGAATAATTAATAACAACTGTCATACTCACATGTATGACTACAAATACTGAATATCAACACCACACTTACATGTGCAAGCATAATTATACAAAATAAAAATAATTACTTATATCCAACATCATACAAGAATAAACCTGTATCAGACATAGATAATTAAGCACACAATAAATGAGACAAGCACATAAATAACACTTATCTTTTATGAAAAGTCACCAAATGTGGGCAAAAATCAGACGTTCCTCCCAACCAGAGCCTCCGTTTCTCATAAAATTTCAGCAACAGGTCACCCCCGAGTTGGGGATTAAACTCCACCATTGAAAAATGATTCCTAATTCGAGGCTAAGGTTTGATCATCAAAAAAACATTTTATTCCAAGGTGCACATTGCTGCAACTAGCCTACAGTTTCTCATTCCTCCTCTTCTAAATAGTCCTTTGGCTGCCCCACTTCCCTTCTATGGATTCAACAACAGGTTGTGTTAACGCTTTGTAAATTTCCTAGAGGTTGTCAGAAAAGAAGAAATATACGGGAGGTAACTTTATCCAACCACTTCGAAGCTGGGATCTAGCCCTACCAGCTTCAGAGAGGATCTCTCTGTATGATTTAGATATGTTTCAAATTTAAAATATTAGGCTAGGTGAATAAAATATGTTTGTTTTGTTTGTTTTCGTTTTCGTTGGGTTGGCTGAGAGAGCTTTACACGTCCATTGGGCTATGGGGTCTATATCATGAAATAAAATCTAAACCAGAAAACAAAGAAACCTTTCACAGGGTGAGATAATGCAATCATTGGATTCTTTTAGCAGCATAAATGAGGAATAGCAGAAAAGGTGAGAAAGTCAATTACCACAAAGAAGCAATTAAGAATTTCTTTATCGTAAAATCAGAAGATGAAACACTAAAATCTTTTAAAGTTAGAAACAGGGTATACAAATATAAATACTGCAACGTTCGTTACTTTCAAATATTAGATTTAGAAAATAGTGCGATAACTAAGCGAGAATAACATTTAACTTAGAAAGGAAAACATCACCAATGAGTACACGCAAGAATCCTGTGGAAATGCCTCTTTGTATTAATGGAAGATCTCTTGAAAAATATTACAGTCTGGTAGCTCATAGGGTGTAAATATCAACCCTCAATACTTTGAAAAGTGAAGTATTTATAACCCAAATTACAAACGATCCTGTCATTAAAGATCAAGACGTGGTAAATCTATTTTTAGCTTAACTAACTTAACAAACTACCAAAATCTAGGAAACTGTTTGATGATGTGTCGAAGTTTCATGCTGTTTTCTGGGTGAACCGTTGGTGAGGCCTCTGTATGACCTCATCTGAATGGATAGATGACTGGGCTTGGACAACTCATCGACTACTCAATCAGATTGCAAAGCTCTTCCCATCGAAGATGACTGGGAACGATGACTTTGAGTAACCTTCGGTAAACTTCATCCATCTATGTGTACTTAGCAAAAGTTGGCTTGATGATGAAGATGTACCAGATCTCATGCTGTATGCTGATGTCCAACTGTAGAGCATCTAGGAATGCCTTGCTAGTGATACTGCCTTGTATTCCTGAAAGTTTCGAACTATCCTTAGCCACAATGGCTAGTCTCTTTTTGTAATCGGGGAGCGTCATGAATTTGTCGTTTATCACTCTCAGACCAGGAAGACCTTTCTTTTGTAGAGCCTCGATCTTGCTAAAAAACCTTTGCACCCCTAGGTCCATAGACTGAACCTTTTCTTCTAGCTATAGCATTAGTCCTCTCTTGGTTAGGACTCTCTTGACCTCAAGGATGGTCTCTGTTCTATCTTCAATTCTCAGATCTTCCAGCTCCTCTCTGGTTTTAGAATTTAGGAATTTGATGATTTCATTAGCCTCGGTGGGCATCTCTCCCAGTTCTTCTCTAATCTTCTCGATGGCTTGTTTACTTCTTTTTACCAATTCATTTTGCTCAAACATAATTTGTATCATTGGCCATATTTCATTCATAGACTTGGTGATGTCTGTCCAGACAGTTTCTTTGACTTTGGCCAGTGTTTTGCCTGCCACTGTTTGCTTCCAAAGATGTTGTAACTCTTGTTTGAGATGGTTTGACACTTGTTTTTACTTGGAGTAGCTGGTTTGGTAAGAAGATTTGAGTTCTTGGAGGTTCTCAATCTATTTTTTGAGCTTGCTAATCTCTGTTTCTTGCAGATTCATCTCTTCCATAGATTTAGCCAGTTCAACAGTTTTTTCCAAAGACGTCAATGGATTTGCTGATGGAATTTCTTCTAGTGATGCTGTGCTCACTCCTGAGAGTGGAACTTCACTCAATGGAATGACTTCCATGGGTTTTGATTTCTCTTTCTCTTTCACTAGTTTCTCCATTTCAACTTCCATTTCCTTCAATTATGCATTCTACTCCATGATCAACTTAAGCATCTCATCTTTTTCTCCTTCTGTCTCTGCCATTTCCTTTGCCTGAGAGTCTACTGTTGGTGGAAGCTTCAATTGTTTCCTTAGAGACACTATGTCGGTATTTTTCTTCTTGATCATCTCCTCAACTGCTTTCACATTCGAGGGATCATATCCGATCTTGAGGACCAGTTCCTCCAATGTCTTAATCCTGTTATCCTTGGCAAAGGATGATATTTTTTCCAACTTCAACTGCGTCTAGACATTATTCAGAGACACTTGTAACTTGGAGGCAACAATGGAAGCATGTGCCAATGTGGAGAAAACCATTTCTCCATTTTTCCTGTGCAGATCCATTTGATCAGCTGGATGCACATCCTTAGTTTGGAATTCAAAAGTTTCCCTTTTGTAATCGGTGATTACCTTTGGGTCTGGCACCTGTGCTCGGAGAAATGCCATATGCATTCCGCCCTTCTCAGTGTTGAATGTCGATAGCAGTTTGTCTTGTGCAGTCGACGTTTGCTTCTAGAACTGAGCATATTTGCTGCTGGTTAGCGTCTGATTCTTTTTCTTGATCAAATCGTATTTCTCGAAGATACTCAACTTCTGTCCTATTTTGCCTGGCTGGTTGACTGGTGGAGTATCTGTAGGATTCTTTGGAAATACTGAGGTTATGATCTACTTGCTGCTTGTACTAAGGAGTGACCGATCCACCTCCGTCATTGTAGTGGATGGAATTTCCTTTTCTCCGGTTGTGTCAGGAGCCTGAGTGGTTTTTAGCCTCTTTGTGTGCAATCAGAACTCCTCAGATGATACTTCAGTGACAGAAGGTGAAGTGTCCTTCCTGGGCCTTTTCTCCTTTGGATCCTGTGGTGTAGTCATCTGTGAAACAACGACCGAAGGGTCCTATTGTTCTGCCTCAACCAATGTGTTAGGCTCCCATTTTGTCTGGTTTGCAAATTTCTCTACCTCAGGCCTAGATATGTGAACATACAAGATATTCTTATTTTTTATTCTCATCTAGAAAATTATCCCACACAGATCATAGTGCCACGTGAAAGTGACAAAAAACTTCATTTCTTTTAGCAGTCTATCTGCTTCCTCCCCGACGCCTCGACTGTTGCAGATGAAAGACCCAATCTGCCCTTTGATTCTGAGCTGCTACTTCTTCTTCAAAGACACAAAATGTATGTCGTCTGAGTTTATCATCTGCCTTATTTATTCTAGGGCGAAAATTATAACAGGTAAGTACTTGGGTAGTTTATATGGGGCCAACTCGCACCCATAGAATCTAATCTTAGTATGATTTTGGTACAGGTACCAATCACCAGTCTTTGTAAGGTCCGAGAGATGTAGAATCCTCTGAATTTCATCATTAATTCTGGGTTTGGGTCTGCTGCTGAGCATACTCACCACTGGGTGGTAGAACTGCTCGATGAACTGCTTGAAACTGAATTCCGTGGAGTTATGTCTGAGCAAAGAAGTCCATGATGTTACTGCCTGTGGTCTACCATCCTCGTCCATCTTTCGCATAGAAAAAGAAAATTTTTCCGCTTGGAAGAAAACAAACAGGTATGCCAGTATTGCAGAATACCTGAACATACCTTCTGTGGTGAAATTTATGAATTGTTCGTGAATGTTGTCTGCCAGGAACGTGCTGTAGTCGAACTGTGTAGTGGGTTTCTCATCGGTGGAGAAAATAGAAAGAAATCCCAAAATGGGTTCATCTACCCATTGATTTGAAAAATAATCAAGCAAGGCGCATAGTGACGTGATGACCTAGTTTCCTTTTATTGAGTATAGGGAGGAAGGATAAAGGGGGTTTGTAGTGGGGAGCTGAGCAAATTGTGGAAGAAAAATCTCAAAAATATGAGATCTTTGAGGAAACGACAGCTTCTGGTAGAGCTCTGTGATGATTTCGAGGCTAAAAGGTGAGGCAAAGTCGACTCGAGATATCTGCATCATTTGGTCGATGTTTTCTAGTGTGATGAGGAAAAGAATTTCCCTGGACAAGGACACAATGGCTCTTTGTTCGGGGATATAATGGGCTTGGCACTTGAGGGTGAATTCTAGGAAGTGGTGAATTTGGGGGAAAAGATACAAGGGTAGGTTGGACTCCCAGAGCCCAATTTCGTCACTTTGGTCTAGGAAGAATTCTTTAAGCCATGACTGTAGGTTTGCGAAGTCGAAATTTCATCTTGTGTCTACGATTAAGTAGTCTTTGTCGGCCAGAGGAATCCTATCGAGGTCGACAGGAGGTGGGAGAAAAGGATTCTCCTCACCTTCTGTTCTCTTTGACTTTGGCACCATCACTGTAACAATACCTGCAAATAAAACAAAGGTTAGCGGGGATGACTGTAGATGTGGGCGACTGACTGTAACAGAGAGGAAAACAGGGAAAATTCTCTAGTGCGACGACTGGGTAAATGGTGAGGGAGTGAAGGGTGAGGGTTGTTTTGAGTAAACGGGTATCCGTTGGGCGTGGGAGACAGGTCAACTGGTTAACGGATAAGTTAGCCAGTAATAAATGGCCAATGGGTCATTTAGAGCATGAGATGGCAGTTGACCACGACTGAAGCATACGGTTGAGTGATGTGGCGGTTATTGATTGGGGGAAAAGACCATGGTGAAGAGACTTTACACGGGTGAACGAGGGAGAAAGACTGACAGAGTTATGGGAGGTGACTCTTAGAGAAAATGTGGATAATGACGTCATGAGGTGACGAGGTATGTCAGATAGTAATAGGTGGTGGGATTCAGGACCAATGGATTCATGCCACGTATAGATAGGGGGCCCGCCAGAGTAAAATTCCATTCCGTACCCTACCCCCACAGTTAATGTTAAGCCCTAATATTGGCTCATTACCCCTTAATTGGGGCATATTATATTAGTAATGTTATTTTATTTATGTCGGCTTTAGGCCATTAGTTGTAATTATACCTCCTAGTCTCCTATATATACCAAGGAGACATTTTCATTTTNAATCATCTTGTACTTGAACATTTAAGTGGGGTAAAAGGAGGTTGCCCCCTCGAAGAGGATTATTATCTGAAATTATCTCTTTTTCAAGGCGTTGAGTACTTTTCCTGAGGTTTTTCTATTCTATATTGATGTTTGGTTCTTAACATAGGGTATCAGAGCTCAAGGTCTTGGGGTTTCTCTGCTACATCTGAGACACCGTGGAATTTTTGCTATAACTTTTTTTCTACAACGTTTTAGAAGGAACGAATTGGAGGATATTTAGTAGACGGATCAAGGTACGTTGGGTTCAAAATTCAGCTCTCGAGGCCTTATAATTTCAGAGATACAACCTGTACAAGATAGGGTTCTTGAATCATCCTGAAATGAGTCATTGCGGAATTTTCGCTATAAAAAATTGTCTGTAACATTTCAGACCCTGAACTCTGGAGGCCATTTACAGAAATTAGTAAGGTATGCATGGTAAAAATTTCAGCTTCTGGGTCATCTTAATTTTGTAGATACACCTTGTGTAAGATAGGCTATCTGATTAGTCCTATTGACTAGTCTCAAGAAGGTGTTCCAGGTAAAACAATCATAACTTCTTGCTAGAGTATTCAAATTGAGTGGGACTAGTTTCATTGGATTGTGGATAGTCTGTAGTATTTTGGGTGCGAGTTTCAGAATTTGATATCAATTATTTTGTGAGGGGCATGCTATACAAGTGAGATCTCCTGGAAAGTCCGAAAATCGGCAAGTTGTGAGGAAGTTACCATAAATTCCACTTGGCACATCCAATTTTGATCAGACCTGTGGCATTGCAAAGAAGAAATATCAGAGCACTACCTAAAAGAAAGTTTCATACCCAGAAGGGCCAAAACTTGGAAGATAGAACAGAATAAATATTGTCTAGCAGAACCGCCTCAAAATCAAGATTCAAAAGTGATACTTGGCCAACATGCCACCAAAAAAGGGACCTTCTACACCAAATAAGCCTCCAGAAAATCTTAATTGGACTCTTGATGAAGGTGAAGAAATGCATAGGGACATAAATGAACTACAAAAGAAGATGAATTCAATGGAAGCTAAGTCAGATACTAAGATGGATTCAATGGAAGCTAAGTTGATGGATTCAATAGAAGCTAAGTTGGATACTAAGATGTATGGCTTAAAAGGGGAGATCATGGAAGTATTGAAAAATTTTGTAACAGAGAAGACACCCGAAAGTGAAAATGCATCCCATGAAATTCATGATGAGGCAACAAGGAAGGTGAATCAAGAATGGGGAAACTCCAACTTTGGTTTGAAGACCAACCACGTTCCTAAGATTGATATGAGGAAGTTTGATGGCAAGGACCCAATCACATGGATACTTCAGATGGAGCAATTCTTTGATCTCCATAA
>ML787187.1:90691-124300 GCA_009831015.1 Picea engelmannii
TTTTAACATGTGTTTTATGTGTTACGTTGGTTTTTGTATTTTGTTTTATTGTTTTATGTTTTTCTACGTTGGTTTTTTGTTTTGTTTTAATATTATATGTTTTGGTTTTATTATGTTTTATTTTATATATTTTTTGTTTTTTTATGTATATTTTATATATTTTTGTATTTTATGTTTATTATAATTTTTATATTACTTTTTGTTATTTTTATTTTATTTATTTATTTGTTTGTTTTAAATTGTTTTTAATATTTTTATTTAATCCAAAAACTAACTAAGTTACTAACTTAGGTTTTAACTTTAATTATTAATTAATAATTAATTAATTAATAACAAGTTATTTATTAGCTAGTTTAACCTATACTAACCTTACTTATTTAATCTAACTAACTAGGATTATTAACTTAATGTTTTTATCCTAAGTCCATTTATTCAGGGATAGAAGGCGGGTGAGACGTATTCAATGGGTTGAAAAGACAAGGGAGTGAAGGCGCAGCGGAGGATGAAAGATGCAACAGAATGATGGAGGATCGGGCGAAATGGATGGAGGGAGGAAACGAGATCAACCGAGCCAGACTTCGTCATCACGAGGGAAAATGCCAAATCAACAGTCGAAGAATCGATTCGCCTATAATTATAGGACCCCAACAGTATGCAATCAGGGTTGAGCTCTGTTGGTGTCCGTTGTTCTGCTACTTCTGAGGTGTCCAATAATGGTGGGAAATAAGGGCGAAGGAGATCCACGTTGAACACTGGGTGTAGGCCAAGGAAGGGAGGAATGTTGAGCTCAAAAGAATTATCCCCCTTGGCCTTAGTGATAGTGTATGTCCCATAACAAAGTGGGAGAAGCTTCCGATGGGGTTCTGTAAGGCGTTCTTTCTACAAGTGCAACCAAACTTTGTTGCCCACCTGAAACTTATGTGACACCCGATGTTGATCATGGCATTGTTTGTACTTGTCATTGGACTTCTCTAGGATATCTTGAACATGTTGGTGGATGTGTTGGATCCGATCAATGAACTAGGTGGTTTTGTCAACTTCAGTTGGAGTAGGAGATGAGTCAGTTGAGCTGACCGCAAGGGGAAGTGCAACATCTATGGGACCCAATGGCTGGAATCCCAACCCCACCTAAAAGGGGCTATGGTCAGTTGAGCTATGCAGGGCTCGGTTGTAGCTATGCTAGACATAGGGAAGCCTCTCATCCCATGTACGAGGGTTCTTTGAATTATGCATGCGAAGGATATGCACAATCATTCGATTTACAACCTTGGTTTGGTGATCTATCTGGGGGTGGAAGGCCGTGGATTTGGTGAGCTTGGTGTCCAGCAGTGACCAGAGGCTCGACCATAATATGTTGAGAAATCAACTATCCCAATCTAAGATAATGGTTTGTGGGATTCCAAAATGTACCCAGACTCGTTCAAAGAAGATCTTGGCAGTGGCCTCTACTGTGATGCTCTTCTTGCAGGCAACCATAATCGCCATCTTAGAAAAGCGATCAACAACCACAAAAACACAGTCATTTCCCTGCTTGGTGGATGGGAGGCCCGACATGTAGTCCATTGAGATGGATTCCCATGGCCTATCAGGAGTAGGAAGAGGGGTGTATAAGCCCTGTTTCTTAGTGGTCAGTTTGGCAATAGCATAGACAGTGCAGGACCTGATATACTTGCTGACCTCCTATCGAAGTTTCGACCAGTAGAAATGTTTCTGTAGCATTGACACTATCTTTTCGATGCCGAAGTGTCCTGCCACCTGACTGTAGTGGGCTTCCCAGATCATCTTCTCTCACTCACTTTATGGAACACATATATGTCCCAAACGACACAACAACCCAACCTGAAGATGGAAATTATCGACAACTTCATTTGCACCCAACATTTGGTAGGTGGTGGCGAAGTCAGGGTCTGTCTCATAGATTTGGGGCCATCCATATGTCTCATGGCCATAAGAGTCTAGTACTGTGGTGAGTGCCGCAACTGGAAGTCTACTGTGGCAATCAACGACGTGATTGGTGCTTCCTATTTTATACTTGATGTTGAGGTGGAATTGCTGCAAGTACGCGGACCACTTTTGATGGCTGTAATTATGCAATTTTCCCTGTGTCTGCATGAACTGCAGTGGCTTATGATCAGTGTGGATGACTGTCTCCTTCCCAAGAATGTAATGTCTCCACTGGAGGTAGGCTTGTACAATGGAGTACATTTCCTTGTCGTAAGTAGGGTACTTATGGATAGTATCTGACAATGTCTCACTATGATAGGCCACGGGGTGGCCGTGCTGAGTGAGAATGGCACCCATAGCATAGTCTGAAGCATCTGTCTCAATTTCAAAGGGATGTTGTAGGTCTGGTAGTGAAAGTACTAGGGCTAAGCACAAGCGCTGCTTCAAATCATCGAACGCTTGTTGTTGGGACCGGCCCCACGCAAATTTTGCCTTACCACCACCCCTATTTATTTGGCTAAGGGCCCATGCAATATGGGAGAATCCCAACACAAACCTGCGGTAGAAATTGGCAAGGCCCAAGAAGATCTGAAGCTCAGTGAGTGTTGTTGGGGCTGGCCAGTCATGGATGACTTGGATCTTGGCTGGATCCACATGTATTCCATGTTGATCAATGAAGTATCCTAGGTAATGGATCCTGTCCATGCCGAAGGAGATTTTTTCCAAGTTGGCGTATAGCTTGTGCTGCCACAGGGTGTGCAAGACCTCCTGAATATGCTGCAAGTGTTTGACCCAAGTCTTGTTGTAAATTAGAATGTCATTTATATACACCACTACAAAAGTATTGGTGAATGGTCGCAGGATATCGTCCATCATCATCATGAAAGTGGCTAGAGCATTTGTCAAACCAAAGGGCATGACCAACCATTCAAAAAGGACTTCCTTTGACTTGAAGGTGATCTTCCATACATCTGTTTGTTCTATCGGGACCTGGTGGTAGCTAGACTTTAGATCAATCTTACTGAAGTATTTGGCCCCCGTGAGTTGATAAAGGAGGTTGTCGATTTAGGGAATCAGGTACCGGTTTTTTACTGTGATTTTTTTCAGAGCCCGGTAATCAATACAGATTTGCCAGGTTCCATCTTTCTTCTGTACCAACACGATTGGGCTCCCGCAAGGTGATGAGATGGGATGGATGTGCCCCTTGTGGAGCAGTTCTTGGATCTATCGCTTGATCTCCTCATTCCCTAACAAAGAGCGGTGATAGACTATCCCATTGGGAAGTAGTGCGCCGGGGGTCAAATCGATGGGGTGCTTGAACTAGTAGTATTGAGGTACCCCTATACATGAGGAGAAGATATCTGAGTATTCTTCCACGACCTTAGATACTTTCTTCTGCTGTGTGGAGAGGTCGAATGGAGAGACCCTGGATGTGTCTGTGATCTTTCTCTTATTCTGAGAGTGAATCATGAAGAAGAAAAAATTCCCCGTCTAAGAGATGACCTTCCTGCATTTCTTAGCAGAGATCAAGGAAATAACACTAGGTGGGACTGCCTTGGGTATCCTGTACAATTTCCTGTTCAAAGTAATAATAACACTACGAGGCCTAGACTCATATACAACATGATGTTTCCATAAATAAGGTTGGTCCAAAATAAGATCACAAACTTCGAGAGGTGCAACATCACATAATACCTCGTCTTTGAAGGGATTGATGCCATACGACAGTCGACACTGTTGGATGACGCGGAGATCGCTTCCTTCACGGAGCCATCCAATGGTGTAGGGTTGTGGGTGCAATGTTGTTGGCAGGGTGAGCCGCTTGATGACCTCTTTTGAGATGGGGTTCTTCTGGCTACTGCTATCAACGATGAAGTACAATGGGGTGCCTTTTACCCACATCTGTGAATGGAAGAGGCGCTCTCCTTCTTCTGGCTCATCTGGTTCACCAGGTTGGAGCTTGGTGGTAGAAACGGTGGCATTGGGTTCCACATCAATGATCCATCTTCCCCTTTTTGGTTCTATCTCAGAGTCAGAATCCACATCTGATTCGGAGGGTTTCACTTTGGCCACCAACGACTACTTTGAGTGGCAATCAATAGTGTTATGCCAAGGGCTCTTATGGAAGTTGCACCACTTCCCAGTATCTTTCTTTGTCTTTCCGGTGTCCTTATTTGCTTGTGGTTTGGAATGGTTGTCCTGATACTGTCCATCTTTTCTCTGTCCTTTGTTCTGTGGGTTGGGGCCACCCTTTCCCATCTTTTGTTGTGAGGGGTTCCCAGGCCCAAATTTTTACGTCTTTTGTTTGAGCTTCTACTCGATTTTGATGACATATCGGTAGGCTGTGCCCAAGGATGAGATGTCCAGAAATTCCATTTGAGTATGGATGTATCTATGCAGAGAACCACGATACTTGAGCACCATATGTCACTCCGAATCTTTGATACCGAACTTGGTGCACAATGTATGGACGATATTTGTGAAATCAGGCACTATTTGGTCTCTTTCTTGCCGCAGTGTGGTCCATTTGGTATAAAGGTCATCATAACTTCCGACAGGGTAGTATTGTTCCTTAATAACATCCCTGAAAGATTCCCAGGTGGCCGTTACTGAAAATAATGAGGTTTCCTCTGTTTCCTTTTGCTCACAGAAAGTGTCCCACCAATCTTTGACATGGGGAACGACTTTGAGGAGAAAAAAAGTAATCTTTTCTCTATTCGAAAAGTTATGGATAGAAAAATACCCTTCTAGTAGATTCAACCACTTGTCTATAACATCTGTGTCTATCTGACCTTCAAATATAGGAATATCGAAGTTTATTTGTACCTTGAAGGGGGCGACGCCTCCGTTTGAAGAAGATGCGTTGCCTGTTGGTAACCGTCGAAGGATTTGCGTGAACCTATCCATCATCTCGTTCCTCTGTTGTGTGAGGGATTCCTCAATCAACAGTTTGAAAGGATCCCTCATCCCATCATCCTAATTTTATCCTTCCATGATAGGTCGCTTGGGCGTGCGAGAGCTTCTGTCCTCAAGAGAAACCAGCTCGAGACCCAACTCTTTGTACTCCGACCTCGTTGGGGACATGCATTAAGATGACAAGGAGCAGACCACTGTGATACCACTGATCCATATTTTATGAGAAGAATGAAATGAATACAGATTATTAATAGGTGCTTAATACAAAATATCATAGATACAATAAAATTGGTTTTCTATTCAATAATGAAATAAGTTGAAACTGTAAAATGTAGTGGAAATAAGCTTGCTAGAATGGTGGCAGCTTATCTCTGAGAAGAGATGTGACGGCTGCACACATTCGCAAGAAGAAGCTTACAATGAGGCTCTAAAGGCCTTTTTACAATAAACCAGAATGTCAAAAACCCTAGACATCCAAAAACCTAACCCTAGGAGATGAAGCGCCAAAAGTCATGTGGGCCCCGTTTGGGTAAGTTAGTACATCAACTTCCCGGGGTCGTAACTTTTGCATACGATCTCCATTTTCGGCGTGTGATAGCCTGTTGGAAAGGTATCATCAAGGAGATTCATTTTTGGGGCTCAATCATGCATTTGAATATCATTGTGGAACTCGATCCCGAAAAACCTTCATTTAGGCCCTCAAAATGGCCCCAGAAGTTAAAATTGCTAAAAATAGTAAATTTCCAAAATTGTCAAAAAACAGTTTTGAGCTAGTTAGAAAAGGTGGGTGGTTGCCGATATCCATCTGGATCACCAACCCCATAACCACATAGGCTCTTCATCCTCAAATACATATACATACATACATACATACATACATACATACATACATACATATGTATATATATATATATATATATATATATATATATTTCGGTTTGATGCACAGTTCAAGGTAATCCACACACACTTACTCAAGTGTACACAACACTATTAAATGTGCACACCCTTCCTTTTATGTGCAACCACGCACACTTACCCAAGTGCACACAACATTATGAAATGTGTGCACCCTTTCTTTCATAACAATCCTTGCGCACTACTTAGGTGCGTGAAAAACCAAAACTTGGTGCCAGGGGCTCACCAACCTATATGTACAATAAAAAATGGGGTTCATATTAGGGGCATTACATCCCTCCCCTTATTTATTCACTTTCCTCAATGCATTATATACAAATGTACATACAAAATTTGAAAAATATTAAAAAATATGTGGATACTCTGCCCGTATAGCATCCTCATGCTCCCAAGTTGCATCCGTAGGACCATATCAGGTCCATTGGACCTTTACTAGCTCCATGAATTGATTCCAGAGTTGTTTGATTTTTTTGATCCAATACGCAAACCAGTCACACTTGAAAATTTCCTTTTGGCTCCATCTAAATCACATTCCAATCAATAATATGATTAGCAACATGTATGTAATTTTTAAGCAATGATACATGGAAAACATTATGAATACACAAGGATGTAGGAAATGCAAGCATATATGAGACAAGACCAATCCTCTCTAGGATTTCAAATGGCCCACAATAGTGTGCTAGTAACTTAAAACAATTTCCCAACTTCAAGGAACTGCGTCTTTATTTTAATTTCAAGAACACATGGTCACCCACTTTAAACTCTCTATGGGTTCTTCCTTTATCTACACAATGTTTCTGTCCGTCTTGGGAAAAATTTAAATTTTGCCTTATCTTTACCATCTGCTCCTCCATTTCTTGAAGCAGATCTGACCCAACCATTGTGCGGTCTAATGGGTTGTTCCAACTCACTGATGTGTTGCACTTTCTTACCATAAAGTGCCTCAAATGGGCTCATCTTTAAAGATGCTTGATACCCATTGTTGTAAGAAAAATTTACCAAGTGAAGGTAGTATTCCCATTTTGAGGGTTTATCCATCACATACATCTTGAGAATAGCTTCAATCAATCGATTTACCCTCTCTGTTTGTCCATCTGTCTCAGGTTGATATGATGTGCTAAAGTTTAGATTTGTCCCAAATCCTTTGAATAGTCCTATCCAAAAGTTTGATGTGAACTTGGAATCTCTGTTAAACACAATTGTCTTAGTTACACCATGGAAATTAGCAATTTATCGCATGTATATTTCAACAATGTTGGCTGCCTTGTGTGCTGACTTCACTGGAATAAAATGGGAAACTTTAGTAAGATTGTCTACCACTACCATAATAGAGTCATGTTGCTTAGTAGTCCTAGGAAGATTAGTAATTAAATCCATGGTCACAATTTCCCACTTCCACTCAGGAATGGGAAAAGGTTGTAGCAAACCAACTGGATGTCTATGCTCAACCTTGAACTTTTGACATTCAAGGCATCTAGCAATAAAATCAACAACCTCCTTTTTCATGCCTGACCAATAGTATTTCTTTTTGACTGCTGCTATTGTTTTCTGGTAACCTGGATTCCTAACATAAGGAACCTTATGCATCTCTAACAATAACAGATTTTTCAACTCCTGATCATTTGGCACATAAACTCTATGCCTATACATGAGGATTCCATCCTCTTTTAGCTCATAACCTTCCAATTTCTACTACGACATACTTTGTTGTAAATTTACCTTTATGTACACATAGTTATGATATTATTTGGAAACCTCAAAAATTATGTCACTCAAATATTATTTGTACATGCTAATGGATGCAACATGAATTTCGTACACCCTCTTGCTGAGTGTGTCAACCACCTTGTTCTCTTTTCCTCTGATATGATTTATTTCAAATTCATTTTCACTGAGGAATTCTAACCACCTGCTTTGTCTAGCATTTAAACTTGGATATACAAACAAATACTTGAGACTACTATGGTACGTTCTCAACTCAAATATTTTACCCATGAGATAGTGTTGCCACATCTTCAAGGCATGTACTATGGCTGCCAATTCTAATTCATGAGTAGCATATATCCTTTCATGCTCTTTTAACTTTCTTGATTCATAGCATATCACATTCCCATTCTGACTAAGGACTCCATCGATTCCTTTCTTGCATGCATTCGTGCACACAATAAAGTCTTCATTAGGATTATCAAATCTCAAAATTGGTGCACTTGTCAATAAACTCTTCAAGTTCTCAAAACTTCTTACACAATCAAAAGTCCACTCAAATCATGCACCTTTCTTTTGTAAGGATGTAATTGGGTGCATAATTTTTGAGAAGCCTTCAATAAATTTTTTGTAATAACCTACAAGTCCCATGAAGGACCTCATCTCTGTGATATTTCTTGGTGTTGGCCATTCCTCAATGGACTTTATCTTTTCTGGATCCACAACTGTTCCTCCCTTGGAAATGATATGACCCAAATAATGAATTTGTCGCTAGTAAAATGAGCACTTTCTCAACTTTGCGTACAACTGATGCTCCCTCAATACTTGTAGCACAATCCTTAAGTGTTTCTCATGCTCTTCGTTGGAATTTGAGTAAATACGTATGTCATATAGAAATACAATGACAAACTTATCTAAGTAATTTTTGAAAACTCCATTCATCAAACAAATGAAGACAAATGGTACATTTGATAACCCGAATGGCTACCATGAACTTGTAATGTCTGTACCTTGTTCTAAAGGTAGTCTTGTTGATGTATTCTTCTTTAATTCTCACTTGGTGATATGTATATCTGAGATCAATCTTTGACCATATCTTCATTCCCCTCAACTAATCAAAGAGGTCATCTATCCTTGGAAAAGGATACTTGTTCTTGTTAGAATATAATGGATGTGCTCATTTAACCATAGAAAATATTACTATTGTCACCCAACCATAGGCCGAGGCCACCCTCGAGCACCTTAACCTTGACAGAGAATCATTCCGGAAGCAAACCCTAGGCTAGATAGCCAAACAAGATAGCGCACCTATATCTAAGGATAACGCACCAAATAAGAGTAACAAGAGCTGATCAAAGATTCCAAACCATAACCAAGAGAGAGTCGAGGCCAAAATCAAAATCTGCTAGCTGCATCAGCTGCAATGATAGCTCTCCTCCAAACTTGCGCACAAACTGGCCAACTGCAGTGTGCACAAGTGCTACTTCTGTAGTTCTGAGAATGTCTACCAGAATGAAGACTGGCCTCCTATATTTATACTAAAACTGGGAAACTGCCTGGGCCGACTTCTCATTCTGGGTGCCTATTTACTTAGTATATAATATTTCCTTTAGCCGACTTCTTCTCTTGGAGGCTAATAACCTAATACAAATTATCCTCTTGAGCCGACTTGTCTTCTAGGTTTATTAGCCAACTAATTTAGGGTTTCTTTTTGCTTCTTGGAATATTCTATTCTCGTCAGGTTTACACGTGGAGGTAAATACCTCCCGCAACTATAATTTCAACACTCCCTCCTAGCTAGATAGGTATTTGAAAGTAATGGTATTGAGCACAAAAATACCATTTACTCGGTAGCATCATAGTCATATAGACTATCTCATGACTAGATCATGAGCACCATCATCACTATCAGTGTCATCAGCTGCATCATCTCTTGAAACCATACTCCATTTGAGTAATCAGACATGATGCTGGATAATTCACTCACTCCACATAGTGACACAAGAGCCATTCTTCTAATCCATACATATGTCCTAGAAGAATAAATGCCCTGAACCATTTTTCATCTGGGAAATCTCTGTCCATTGATCATCCATCTAGCCAATAATCATTTCCAACACTACTGATAGTCTTCAAGGCGACCAAAACAATGTCATTCAATAGAACACAACTGTGTCTATCCATAGTAGCACACATATACTTGATCATTGAAATATAGTCACAATCAGTGGAACACATCCACTACAGTAGTATACATCTACTGTCCGGAGACATATAGTCTCCATAACAATCATATCATCAACTTGCACAAAAAACATTATTATGATATATAAACTAAATCACCTGGGCCATTCTTCCACTCACATCTGTGAGATCTATAAGAGAATCTAACCTAAGAAAGTAAAACATCAACGATGATTTATCTGGATTATTCTTCTCAAGCAAGGAAGAATAAATGTCTCAATTTCTAATACTAGATCATTCACCTATCTGGGCCATTCCTCTGGAATTAAACAAAGTGCAACCTAGAGAGAATGAATCTACCCTAGGGAATGTCTGTCCTTGATTACTGAACCTGGACCATTCACCTATCTAGGCCATTCCTCCGGCACTAAACAAAGTGCAACTTGGAGAGAATGAATCTTCCCTAGGGAATGATTGTCCAAACCATTTCCTAAGGAAACGACTGTCCTGCACCAACCTCCAAAACGAACCATTCTTCGAAACTGCTCACAACTGTGAGCTTCGAAAGAATGACTGTCCGGCAAGGCGGACCAGTCTTCTTGACCACTACTAAGAGTGACCGTCAAGAAGAGAGACTATCCTAGACCATTCCCTATGTTAACCACAAGGGGAATTGTTGTCTATGGTACATCAACAATCCATCGAACCATTTTAATTATGAAAATGACCGTTCGATTTGGACCATTTTCTGAACTGGAAAATGCCTGTCCATCATAAATCTCAAACCACTTTCCGAACTAGAAAGGAACTGCTCATCCTGGACCATTTTTTGAACTGAAAAATTACTGCCCATAAATCAATAACACATCAGTTCTCGCTCCCAACCTAGGATTCATCTGTTCCTTTTTCAATAAGGAAGTTGTCTCCATGAGCTCCAGCTTGAGTACGCAAACTCTTTCATCTTGAACAAAGGATTTACCAAAATGTCCGCTTATCTGCTCATCTGTGAAGATATATATTAGAGAACCACTTCTCCTTTCTGGAATTCATCATGAAGAATATAATGCTTGATCTCAATGTACTTTGGTCTTTCTGGAATACTAGTTTTCTGAAGGCTTCATATAGCTCTGATCATCATAGTTGAATTCAACTCTTTTGTTTCCTGCTAGCTCATAACATTGTGGCAAGGGTAAAACTTGGAACATATCCAAGTGGTACTGCTTCTGTCATCATGAGATCTTTGTCATGGATTGGAAATCCATCATCCTTGAGTTTTGAGTAATCATTATGATACAATATCTTTGTTATGGAAGTTTTTTCACCACGCTTCTGCTGTGCATTGGAGGCTCTGCACCAAGTTGTTTGAGTCCATACAAAACCTTTTTCCATCTGCATACAAGAGTCTCTTCCTGGTATACCTCAAAGCCTTGAGGTTGTTCTACATACGTTCTTTGTTCAATTATTTTGGAGAACAGTCTTTGCATTCATCTGATGTAAACTCCAACCCATGGATATTGTGGACGATATAATGGCTCATGTAGAGGTATGTTTGGTTTACTAGAACAAGCAATCATCATAGTCTTCTCCCTCCATCTGGGAGAAACCTCTAGTTTTGGATCTCGCAATGCTTACATTCATAAGTATTCTATACGTTGTTCTTCATCACAACTTTCATTTCCTCTGCTTGATTTATTTTAGTGAGTTCAGGTGAGGATGGTAGTCTTGTGATTCTTGATACAATGACTGGTTGTTCTGTCTTTTCTTTCTCTTTTTGGAATCTTCATGTTCTTCCTTATGTTTTTCTTTAGTCTTAGGTCCATGGAGTTTTCTATAGATTCCATGCCCTGAAGATTCCAACTTCTTTCTTTCAACATAGGATCATGGATGTGGATGGACAACCAGGGGTACTTTAAGGATTATTTTCAAAGAAGACTTCTTCTAAGGTCATATTGAACACATGATTCTTTTTCATGGTTTCTTCCATGGATAGATACTTCATCATCTTCAATGGATCATATAATTTAGGATTAGCTCCCTCCTAATCCTTGCTTCATGCATGAATGCATGCTCTTCTTTTGGAAATATATAATTGACTCTCTCCATCTAGGAGAGTCCATGCTTCTGTCTGCATCCTTATTGCCTTCTGCAAAGTGTCACAAATATTTTTCCAATTTCCTCTTGATTGCTGAATTCTTTCTGTCTTGACTTCTTCTAGGTTTCTTCAATATTGATTCTGATTTTGGCTTATCTTGCAACTGTTACTTATGTAATATCTTCCACATGAATTTTTACCAGGGGTTGTTTATGTACTTCATCCTTTCATGTGTATTGTCTGACTTGTAGTCATAGTGACAACAATCCTTATCTTGTTGTTCTTCCATAGGTATAGTTTCTCTTGGAACATATAATCTTCTAGGAAATAGATATGCAAGATGTGTAGAGAAAACATGGCATGTACAAGAACTATGAGGAGTATTGTTACCTTGTCTTAGAAGAAGAAGTTTGTTTCATCTTGCTTAGTCTGCTTTGAAGGTTCCTTTTCTTCGACAACTGATGCTTCATGTGTCTTCTTCCTTTTCTTTAGCTCGGGACAATGATTCTTGTAGTGACCATATTTTCGACAGTTGAAGCATTGTATTTATGACATATCTTTCTCTTGATTTGGCTTCTTCCCGGAGCCAAACTTCCTTTTATTCTTGAAATTATTGAACCTTGCTGTGAAAGCTTGATCATTGTATTTATTTTGGGGTTTCTCTTTAGCATTGATCCTTGTTTCTTCTCGTGCACAACAAGTCCAAAGTTCTTCAAACATAGGATACTCCTTCCTTATGTTCATGCTTGCGGAAAATGCATCCCATGTCTTGGGAAGACCATTGAGTACTATGTTTACCAATTCCTTCTCTGAAATGATCTCTTCAATGGCTTGTAGTTGATCTATTAACTGAGAGATTCTCACAAAATGTGATGTTATGCTGTCATCATCATTCATCTTCATGTCACAGAGCTCATTCTTCAGGCTCATTACTTGTCCAATGTTTCTGACTGAGAAGAGGTTTGTTAGGGCATCATACATCTTCTTAGATGAATCAATATGTGATATGTAGGGTATTAGGTGGTATTTTATAGAATCCACTATGATACTCATGGCATTGATGTCATTGTCTTTGAACGTCTCCATAACTGCAACGTTCTGTGGTTCTTTTTTTTTCCTTCTTCAAACTCTGGTTCCACAGTCTTTCCTTTCACGATATCCAACACTTTATTCTTGGAAAGGATGAGATCAATCCTTCTATTCCATGATATGAAGTTAGAATCCCCATCTAACTTGTTTTCTGACTTCATAGAGTAAGTCATGGTTGCCTTAACTTGGTCAACCCTAGATTTGACCAAAAACTCAACCTTGACATCTTAGCTTGCTGAGAGTACCGGGAGATGCACTAGGCTAGGGTGCACTAGTCTATCTCGAAATTAGGTCAATCCATTCACTTAAGGTGCCTCAACGAGAGGATTAGGGTTTCTGCAACTGCACCTGCTAGTAACCCTACCGACAGTGCTTTGGTAACTACTCCTGCTAGAAACCCTAGTGGCAGTTCTTAAACGAGCTTAATATCCTTATGGCTATGCTCCCTTGCAGTGGTTAGACTGAATGAAGAAGGTGTGGGCCCATAACCTGTTAGAATATAATGGATGTGCTCGTTTAACCATAGACAATATCACTATTGTCACCCAACCATAGGCTGAAGCCACCCCCGAGCACGTTAACCTTGACAGAGAATCATTCAGGAAGCAAACCCTAGGCTAGATAGCAAAACAAGATAATGCACCTCTCTCCAAGGATAGTGCACCAAATAGGAGTAACAAGAGCTGATCAAAGAGTCCAAACCATAACCAAGAGAGAGTCCAGGCCAAAACCAAAATATTCTAGCTGTAGCAGCTGCAACGACATCTCTCCTCCAAACTTGCGCACAAACTGACCAAATGCAGTGCACACAAGTGCTACTTCTACAGTTCTAATACTGCCTGCTAGAATGAATACTAGCCTCCTGTATTTATACTAAAACTGGCAAACTGTCTGGGCCGACTTCTCATTCTGGGTGCCTATTTACTAAGTATATAATATTTCCTTTAGCCGACTTCTTCTCTTGGAGGATAATAACCTAATACAAATTATCCTCTTGAGCTGAATTGTCTTCTAGGTTTATTAGCGAACTAATTTAGGGTTTCTTCTTGCTTCCTGAAATATTCTATTCTCGTCAGGTTTACATGTGGAGGTAAATAACTCCTGTAGCTACCATAATATCAACAGTTCTTTACTGATTCTTTGTTCAACTTCCCGAAGTCGATGCAAAGTCTCAACGTACTATCCTTCTTCTTCATGAACAATACTGGGGCACCCCAAGATGACACACTTGGGCATATATACCCCTTCTTCAGAAGCTCTTCAAGTTACATATGCAATTACTTCAGCTCTGGTATACTAATTATATAATTATTCTTGGATACATGTGTTGCTCCCAACATCATATTTATAGAGAAATCAATATCTCTTTTCGGTGGCAACCTCGATATTTCTTTAAAGACATCCTCAAATTCTTTCAGTACCGTGCAATATTCAACATTTGGCACTTTGTCCTTAGGTTCCTCCTCCATGTGCACTGCAAATACTTGACATCCTTTCCTGTATATTTTCTTCAATTTCAAGGTTGAAACTTCTCTGATAGTTATAGCCATTGGAATGCCTTGAATTGTTCTTAATTTTCCTTCCTCATCCAAGAAAGTAAATTCCTTATTGTAACAGTCTAGAACAACATGATGCTGGTCCAACTGATCCATAGGAATGAGGCAATCATAAGAGTCCAAAGGTATAATATTCAAATCATATTTTGTGTGCATTCCATTCATATCCATTGGACATGCCTTAACCATCTTATTAATTTTCCTTTTTTCCCCTGTAGATAATTTCACTAGCCAAAATTTTCCAATCTTGCTTCTTGGAAATTGGAATATTTCCACCATCTCAAGATCTAGATAACTATGAATAGCTCATGAATCAATTAAAATCTCAATGGGCTGGTCATTAATCTTACCTTCCACTTCAATCATGTGCAAATGAAACTCATCTTGCTTGTTATCCAGGGTTGCATAAATCCTAGGTACATTTCTGGCCCATGTCTTCAACTGTCGTAGCTTATTGTACATTGTGCGTAGTCCTTGGTTTTTCACCTCTTTGAAGGAAATATTTGTACATATTATATCCAACACAACCCCGACATTGAATAGGTTGTTGCCTTGTTTTTTCCCCATTGTATTCTAAATGATGGGCTCCTTGGTAGTTGGCTATCCTTGCGTAGTATTTCTAAAAAATGGTGGCCTAGTCCCCTTCTTCCTCTGTTCCACCTTGATTTTCATCTTGTCTTCCCAAACCTTTTGGAAAGTTGGTCTTCCCCTTTACTGACCATAAAGAAATTTAGCATGCCTTATGGTTTCCTCCAATGTCTTGGGTTCATCATATTGTATCTTTTCACTGATAAATGAGGGAAGCCCACTTAGGTGCTTCTAAATTTTAACTTTCTCATCCTTGATGAATATGACATATTTCGACAGCTCTAAGAATATTGTTTCATACTCATCTTTTGTCATACTCCCAAGATTGAGTTCAAATAACTCCTTCATTTTATTGTCATAGTATCTCTTGGTTAAGTATTTCTTTTGAAAATACCTTTTGAATTCCCTCCAAGTAACCTTCTTTTCATCAATGTGTTTCACTTGCATTAACTGATCCCACCACATTGATTACTTTCTCATACCCAATATCCAAGTATCTCCATATTCATCCTTCTTATTCTCATCATCATAGGTAGGAGGCTTGATCTTATTCATTTCTCCTTATAACTAGTCCACCATGGTCCTCCTCTTATGATTTCTGACAAGAGATGGACTTGAGCTACTGCACGATTTCTTAAATGAATTCTTTGGTGAGTGGTGATGATTTCTTTCAACACTTCTTGTTTTTCTTCTCCCATCATGAGATCTATGAATTCTTGACCTACTTGACTTTGTCTCCTTATCCTCTTTCTTTTCTATTATGTCCAATATTTGCATCAAATTGATATTGAAGTCATTTTGCTACTCATTGAATTTCATAAGCCTCTCATTATCAACTTTATAGATTTGGACATATTTTTGCAGTCCCTTTATGGTTTCTACCAAGTTTATGAGATACTCCTTAGATCTGTACCATTAACACACAAACTGACATACAAGTCCCCAAATTCATCATCATGGATGTAAGTTCTCTATGCATATTCCATGCTATTTGACTTTCTACGCTGATTTTTTCCTGCTCTAATCGCTGTTGATTCTACAAAATGTGTATGCAATAATATTTGTAAGATGAATTTATGCAAAAAATTCATGAAAAAATTACACCATTTTGTCATAATCCTTTCTTTTGATTTCTTGGATGATTTTAATGTCCCAATTGAAAATTTATTGGTGAATAATTGGACTCCTTTGTCCAAAATTTTCCCATCAAATGATCCCTTGCACAATATATCATGGTCATTTGGAATTCATCCAAATACCCTTTTACTCTTTCTTACATTCTTTTGAATCCCATGTGCACACTGGTATTCAACACATACCAATGCACAATATCAACATTTAACATATACATCACGTATCAATATTACGCATGCACCTCAAGTTTTTCTCCATGCAGCTCTAATTTTTTAGTGTGCACACCCATGCCTAATTTTTTTATGCACATTTCTAGTGCTGCACCCCACAATGCCAAAAATTTAGCGTGTCCTATGTAGGCTTAGTGTTGAAACCAGAGCTTTGATTCCAATCTATAACGTACCCATCCTCCTATTTGGGTACTGCGCTCTAATACCAATTTGTAACGTACCCAACCTCCTAGCTAGGTACCATGTTCTGACACCAAATTGTAACGTTCCCTGTTACCAATATGATTTGATACCAATTGTAACATTACCCAACTTATCATTGAGAAACTCTACTCCAAATTCTAGTGCGCAGATTCTACTCTATAATATTGGTCTGTGTAGAAATACTTTAATAATGTGCTCAAACCCAAGATGGGTTGTGCTACACAAAATTTCCTCTTCTGACACAACTTATAACAACGGAAGTAACATGACACAATTGCATGCACACGCATACTGATCACACAACATTACCGTGTGTGTAATCCACTCTGAACATGTGATCACTATTGTGTGCACAACCATTCTAACGTCACACGTAAATTCTATTCTCCTTGTGCGCACAGATTACTTCCCTGCACACACAAACGAATCCAACCTCTTGTGCACACAATGTATTTCTCTGTGCGCATGACCATTCTAACCTTGCCTTGGGGACTCATGACCATTATTATAAGGTTAACTCAATAGGAATAATTAATAACAATTTTCATACTCTGCATGTACGACTACAAATACTAAATATCAACACCACACTTACATGTGCAAGCAAGATTATACAAAATAACAACAATTACTTATATGCAACATCATACAACAATTAAACCCATATCGAACATAGATAATTAAGCACATAGTAAATGAGACAAGCACATAAAGAACAATTATATTTTATGAAAAATCACCAACTGCATGTAGAACTCAGACGTTCCTCCCAATCATAGACTCTGTTGCTCATAAAATTTTAGCAACAGGTCACCCCTGAGCTGGGGCTTAAAATCCACTAGGAAAAAAGGATTCCTAATGCCAGGAGAATGTCTAATAATCAACAAAATTGTTTAGTCCAGGGTTCCCACTGTTGCAACTAGCCTACAATCTCTCATTCCCCACATGCTTGTCCCACCCAAGGAAGTGTCCTCCTTCTCTACTCAACAGTCTTTCGACTTCCCCACTTCTTGATGCAAACCCCCACCACTCCCTAGGGCTTGCATGACCTACTGGTATAGGATCATTTGAATTCGTGAGATGAATCAACTCTCGGGCCCTTGCTGAGCCCTCAAAACTCTTCTTCACAGGTCCTTTATCATTTTCCCACGTGAAAATTCAAAGTTGCACGGGTCCAAATTTACCAATAGAGTCCTCGACATGACTCCGGGCCAAAACCGTCGGCCAAACTTCCTTTTTTCTGAAAATTTCAGGACTTCGGAGCCTCAGGCCTTGGGATCTCCTACAACAACACCCGTTGTTCCTCCCAAACACCGAATTCATGGATCATTGAACAACAGAGGGGATCAATGGTCCACAACTCCCGCCGTAGTATTACGATTATAAAGAACTTTGTAATTCTGGGCATAAGAGTTTTTTGAAGCACCACACTTCAAATTCCTCGGAGTGCCAAACAAGAGAACTCGCGAAGGGTCACAATCAATGGTCCATGCATCCTGGTGGGTGGACAGATCATATCTATTTTGGGCTTTGGGACTTCATGTGTCTTTACAACACAACCCTTTACAACTTCCTAACTCTGTTTTAGTGGAGGTCATATCTTCTCTCCACGTGTCCCTCTTTGAACAATGGTCGATATTAACCTCTACCTTCGGCCTTCAGGAGTTATCAAATCCAAACAACTTATGCCTTGATCCTTCCAGAGCGCCAAGCCTCTGAACTACTAGATATAGTTCCATGTTTCCCCCGTCTACCAATGGTTAGGAATTACTCCGCAATTCGAGACTTCAAGAATCTTGTGAAATTTTATGACCACACCCCTATTCTTCCAGATAACCAGACTTCCAGTCCCCGCCTTATCTGAAAACAAGTGTCTTTCTCTGATCAACAATCTAGATCAATTTCAAACTCCATAACTTTGGGAGTTTCGTCTCCTTTGCACCTAAACACAAAAAATCTATGAATTCGTGAAGTCCAAAGGAATTCAAGGGTTAAACCCTATGCCACTCCTCCAGATCCGATGGCTACAAAAGGATTTGGATCCTCCTGAACGGATCTCGTTCACTCAACCTTCAAACCAATAAACTCTTCCCTCTAAGGGATTTTAGTCACTATCTCTTCTGAGCTTTGTTCCCTGAGGTGCTTTAGATCTCTGGTGCACTCCTTTCGTTTGACTTCCTTGAGATGATCTCAACACTTGATTAAGTGTCAGCCCGATGCACACATTGCATGAGTCTTCTTCAAACTTCTATACTCCATCGAGTAACTGTTCTCTCCTTGCACTTGATCGACAAATCTTCGCGTTGTCTCTCTTGAACTAATGAGTCAGACACGACTCTGCCTTCACACTCCTTGCGGGCACTATGCATTCCTTGCACCAGAGTTTCAAAAGAGAAACAATTGAAAATTATGGAACATCAAAGGTTCACACATCTAATCATAAAATGCACACTCATACATATAAAAAAAAGAAAGAAAATAACACAACATTGACCATTTAACTTAGAGATAAGAAAACTCAGACATGTGAAGAAAATATTCTCTGTTATATTAATCCAACATAATATTATTAGAGTTCTTATAGCTCTCAGTTTATTTTCTACAACTCCCTTCAACATAAATCACAAGAAACTTCAACAACCTCTTTTGGGAATAGATACATACATTTATACATGAGGGGGCTTCTTGAGCCTTCCCTCCAGACTATTCTAGTGCTATCATTTCACAATTAAAGCAACCTACCACTAAGTTTATTACATTAAATGGATAATTACATCCTAGATATGAGCCGATGCTTGAGATGTGTACCAATCCTACATGTAATTTAATATGATTTCAACAATCTAGAGCGCATACAATGGCTCTTGCCTCAAAATATTAAAGGGCCTTTACTTACAAAGTTTTTTTTTAAAATATAAGGTGACTTGCCCTCGTTGGACTCCAAACCAGCTCTAAATTCACTGCGCTGGATGCTGAGTTGTCCTCCATTGCGTCTCATTGAATGATGAGGGTGATGCTCCTACCTCACTTCCCTTCCAGGGATTCAATAAAAGGCTGGACAAAAAGTCTTAGAGCACTGCAACTAATGTCCAAAATACCATGGAATAATTCAAAGCAAAACTCTCACCTAGAGAGAATGTTCATAGGCCTGAAAACCTACTTCTTCGTCAACAAATCTCTCACCTGGAAATAATTATCACGGGCTTGAAAACCTACCTCTTTTTCAACAAATATCTCACCTAGAGAGAATTCTCACGGGCTTGAAAACCCACCTCTTCCACAAAAAAATGATTTTTCCCAAGCATAGGATTATACAATGGCAACTATTTCTATACCTCCCCGGAGGAGTGTTGGTCTGAATGATCAAGGAATGAGATGAATGGTTTTTCTCCCCTGAAATACACTAAGGTCAACAATATATTGCATGCCTTAAACTAGACATTTGTCACCTTCACAATTAGATTTAGCCACATGGTGACTCATTCCCATCCCATGGGAACTTAGGATAAATAATTATCCATAAATGACAATTTTTGGAAATATTAATAAAATATTCCTTTGGACTTAAGTCCCCCCTTTTCCCTTTTTCAGTGGAGGTTATCCCCTCAACTCTTTTCGTCTGATTTGTCTACGTGCAAAGCTATGATATTATTAATAACTCAAGTGTGATTACATTTTACAAGGATAGGCACATTGGCCTATTTGCATCCCGAATCACTAGCCCCATAACCACACATGATCTATGGCCTCAAATGCATACATACATACATACATACATACATACATATATGTCAATTCAATGTGCACTTCAAGGTAATCCCCGAGCAATTACTCAAGTTCACGCAACACTGTGAAATGTGCACACCCTTCCTTTGATGTAAAACCACACGCACTTACCCAGGTGTGCACAACAATATGAAATGTGCACACCCTTTCTTTGATAAGAATCCTCACACACTACTCAGGTGAACACAAAACCAAAACTTGGTGCCAATGGATCACTAGCATATATATACATTTACATTTTCAATTGGTACCAATGGCTCACCAACCTATATGTAGAATCATAAATGGGGTTCAAATTAGGGACATTACAACTTGGTCCATATGAGATCGACACAGTCTATGATAGTGGGGCCATCAAACTATGCACCATCGATAAATATATGATTCCTCTGATGGCTAATGGACATGGAATTCACTTGTACTAACAACCCCTATCAAATGAAGCCTTTTTGGGGAAAATTACAATTGGATGGACCGACAGTGAACTGGAACTTGTTCCCGTCGGATAATTTATGTTCGCAATCTTAAAAAAAAAGAGAGTGAAAACCAACTTTGTTGGTGAAAAAAGAGAGAGAGTGAAAACCATCTTAGATGACGTGAAAGGGAGAGAGAGCGAAAATGAGCTTAGCTGGCATGAAAGAGAGAGAGAGAGAAAACTATCTTAGCTGGCGTGAAAAAAAGAAAAAAGAAAAGAAAAGAAAAAAAAAAGAATAAACAAAAAGGAAACTTCACGGTTTCGTGATGGTTATGTTAGGATCCTTCTATATAAAAACTTGTTTCTTTCTAATAATCCTTCTTTTGCAAGATCCATAGGGGAGAATAACATTGTTTCCCCTTTACTTGCTGTGATTCTCCTTGCCGCCACTTCCTTTGCTGCAACTCCCTTTGTTGCAACAATTTTCTTCATTACAACTTTGGTTGTCGCTAAAATTCCCTATGCTTCGACTTGTGTGGCTACAACTCCCATTGCTACAACTATTTCTATTGCCACCACTATTCTCATTGTCATGACTCCCATTCCTGTAAATTCCCCCACCACATTCATACCCTTTGTCGTGTTCCCTTGGCTGGTACTCCACCTGCCGTGCCACATTCATTTCTCCAATTCCATTCTCATTTCCCTGACTGCTACTCGACCCACAATCCTCCCACAATTTTACCAATTTCCTTTCTCCCATTCTCTCAGTTGAAACTCCACTGCAGTTTCATTCCACACAACTCATAAGTTCCTTTTCACCCAAATCACAATCCATTTTCACTAATGCGTCCTCATTGTTATGACTCTTATCTCTACAACTCCATTGCAACCTTAGTTCATCTTCCTACTTTTCACCTTTTTCTTGCACCACTGATGTTGTGACTAAAAAACATACCATATAATGCATCATCTATGCTGCAACTTTGTCGCTACAACTCTTGTGCCACGAATTTTCCCCTCTAGACAAGTTTCATTCATTTTGTTTTGAGTTTTGAAACTTCATTGTTACGACTCTTGTCACTGCAGCTCACAGCTTCACTCCATTTTTCACTTTCCACCCACACCTTTCCCCTCCATCACCCATGCTGCAATTTTTATCCCCACCATAAAGATACACCATCACTGCAACAATTCTTTTGCTACAACTATCATTTCTACGAATCCACTTGAAACTCACACTTCCAAACATTGTTTTTCCTACAATTTCGGCCGAAGAAATCAATGACACTGATGTTGCAGTTTTGATGAGAACCATTGATGGGACTACATCCTCTGTCATCAAGACTCGATCCACATTGTACTTATACACTACTCAAGGTAATTCACTTCAGGTATGCATTCCTATGATAATTTTCAATAAATACATTCTAATGGAATGTGTCTAATTATTACTCCATAAACCGCCACATCAAAACATCATTACCATAATCACTACTATCATAACCACCACCCATAATTGCTACAATTCCAAAATCACCACCCGATAAATCGCATATCTATGCAAAAAATGAACACTCAGAGTTAATAGAGGAAAGGATCCATGGGTGGATCATTAATCCACAAAGATCCAATTGAACAAATGTTGATAGAGGTCTATGATGATATAAGAGAAATCCTGGGACGAACGAGCTAGATGGAGTATGTGTTACGACTACATGGCTACAATGATGAGATCATGCTAGAATTCTCCATGAACTGCACAACATAGTTCTCCATAGTCGTAGGAACATAGGTGGAGGTCATATAGGAGACTATGGTCGAAGTCACGGGGCTACCTTGCTCGAGCAAGAGATGATATAGTTGAATGAATTCGCACCCAGAAATTCCAAGGAAGTTCCTTAAACCAGGGGAAGTTTTAGTCAAGAAAGGAACAGGCTTCGATTGTCAATTGTTACCTCATCCATAGGAATATGTGGTTGTCTTCATTCAACATTACTTCACTTGTGAAGGACACCATGATACCATTTACGTTCAACACATTCACCTGCTTTACCATCTATGCCACAATCAGCCTATCAATATGATTTATTTTCTATTCAGGACATTAAAAACAATGGAAGCATTGTTTCAAAGGGCCAAAAACCATATGGAGGCTGTATCTCATCATGACCTCATTAAATTATTGGTCGAACATGCATTTCAGAAACAAGGTCGCACTTGGAATAGTATAGTGAAACCACCTATTCTCCTCAATGAAAATGAGGTTGTTTCTCTTTGGGAAAACAAGAAAGCAATGCCTACACTTTCGACCCCACAAGAGACTACGACTACAACACTTCCACTAGAAAATGAGGTTGTGAAAATAGAAGGAGTGGCTGCGACAACTCCACAAAAGAAACCCAAGAAAAAAAGCAAGGAAAAATCCTTCCATACTGCAACTCCGGTGGAAGTAGACCATGACAGTGATGTGGATCTAATGACTATCAAACCAAGCACTAAGCGACTCAGAGAGTTTACCAAAATAATTCCTACTGTGTTGAAGAAATGAAGGACAAAACACAAAGGTGAAACTCATCATAAGAAGAGAAGAACTGCCAAGCCCTAGGAACCAGTCAAAGAGGAAAACTAGGAAACGAAGGAAGCCAAATCCTCCCCTTCTACAAAAGAGCCTGATGATAACACTCAACTAGATGCTCAAGAACAATACCACGACACTCTCGACAAAGGCCTATCCACTCTCCTAGTAGCATACACATATGAAGAAGAGTTGGTAGACTCCACTGAACCACAAGAATCAATGAAGATTCCTATGCATTAACAAGAACTAACACAAACCAATGAGAATGAGAAGGAATATGCCTCTACTCTTTCACCAAAACAACATAGAACACTCCTCCAGTAAAATCTCCCAATATTCAGGAGGCACAAATGGAAACACTAGAACACTCTAGCAGTACAAAGGATAAAGGGAAATTGGACATTCTCATTGACACAACAATCAACATAATTGAGGGAAACAAACTAGAAACAATGCCTCTTGTTGGTACAACAAGAGGAAATCTTGAAGAATCAAATGCTTCTACTTTAGAGGAATATAAGAGGGAATTAGAAAAAAGGCGCCTACTACCACAAAATAACCAGTAGAGGGACCTCTTGGGGAATGACCTACATATCCACCAAAATAACAAAGAACAAAAAGAGTCCCACCGTGTGATTGCCACGAATATGATCTTGCTGCTACACCAGACAAAGGCCTCTAGGAGTCACAACCACAATATTATACTTCAATCACTCCCCACTAGGTAAGCACCCCCCATTCTCTCCCTATCTATGCCTCTTTGGTGAGAGAGATCAAAATGTTGAGGGTAAAAAATTTAAGGCTTAATATCAATTTGAAGATGCTCAGAGAAAATCTTGACGAACACAAGGCACCTAAAAAGTTAAGTTACCCTACAACAAGTCCTCTTGTTGTAGGGGAACCCTTAACCGACTCACAGAAAATAGGTCAACCTAGAGAGACAAAATAAGTAGTTTTCCAAGATACAAATTTTATGATGATTGACAAATACACTCATATAGAGGCAGAGACGAAACAAAGCAGAGAAACTCCAAACGAAGAGAATATTAGTGAAGAGAAGGCAACTTTAGAGGAGGAAATATGTGGTATTAGTGACCCTCAAGGTCACCCTAACTTCTCTAAAACTGATTGATCATAATTGCATGAGGACATGCAACCGTTTTGGGATGAGGGATATAACGGGTGCCTAAAATGGCATACTTTTAGCACCCATCTATACCTTTTTTCCTAACATTTTCCATTTATAACTTCCCTTTTTGATACTACCATAATCCAATTCACCTCATTTGTCACCAAAGGTATGAATCCTACCCCATATTCCATTATTACGTTATTTTTGCATAATTCTTAGGAAGGAACTCACTACTATCAGTCACTAACATTGCTACATGGGAGTCTAGTAGTTTCAACACTCAAATTAACTACAAAACCTATCGTCTAAAACTCCAAGATGATACCGTTTCAGGTGCAAAGCAAGTTGCTGTAATTTTGGGTGCAAAACCCAACTGTTGCAACTCAAGGTAGATCCATGGTTGTTGCAATTCTAGAAAAAATAGTTACAACCACAACCACAAGCTTCATGTTGCAAATCCAGAAATAACTCACCAACCCAGTGGTCAATGTTATAGCTGGAAGTTGGGAGCTGACAGTTGGGAAGAAAACTCCACGAGGGAAAACGACATAAGAAACATAGGATATTATGGAAATCGGTTACCTATCGAGTCAACATACACCTATAATTGAAAGAATTGTTGTAATGCAATGAATAACCAGATTCTCATGGATGTCCATTTGTTGTTTGTACATTTTCGAAAAATAGTCGTATTGTATAAAAACTCTAGATTCCCAGAGCTAAGGAGAGGGAAATTATTCTGGAAATTACAATTTTCTATTGTATATTTAGAATTATGACAATATAATTTCGGTTCCAGATTTCTAGTTGCGTGTTGATGTATTGATTGATCATGTGATTCTTCTTCTGTAGCCCAATAACTTGCCTAAGGTGGTATTCCCCCCTCCTTAGTCAGGTAATGCCTGTAACAATAGTGTTTGAATTAGAATTTTACTTCTATTCAGTTTATTCAATCATTCATTACTTTCAATTGTTGTAATTTCAAGTTCATAACTTTATGCAGATGTTGTGTATGTTTTCTGGTTTGTTTTCATTCTAGAATCATATTATAGTTCTCGTTTTTCATAATTATCTTTCAGTCTTCTATAATTCCCAATATATAGGACAATGCTACGATTTATGAGTGGTTTCGTCTCCTAAGTTCATCATCTCATAGCGTCACAATCGTTCTGTGGTTTTCATTACCACAAATCATGTTTCTTCAAGTTTTGGTTATAACATAATTCAGTCATTGCAATTCGTGTTGCTGTAAGCAGTTGGATTTATTTTTGTGTTGCAACTTCGCTTGCAGCTTCACTTAGTGTGTTTATTTTCCGATTTCCTCTATGTTTTGTCTTTGAGATTTTGGATTTATGTTATTAGATTAATATTGAATGAACAAACACTTGAATGTTGCAACCATATAAGATATTCATTATGCTTGAGCGAGTCACCAATAGGTCATAGCACAAGTTTCAATTCTCTCAAGCGTGAATTTAATTTCTACAAGTGTGATTTCAATTTCTGCAAGTGTGATTTCAATTTTCGCAAGTGTGATTTCAATTCTCACAAGTGTGATTTCAATTCTCACAAGTGTGACTTTAATTTATGCAAGTGTGATTTCAATTCCTGCAAACGTGCTTTAATTTTTACAGAGAAACTTAGGATTTATCATAGTCTGTTGACTTAATTAAGTATCACGTGTCTTTGAATTGTGGTATTAAAGTGCTACAACACCATAGTCAAAACAACACTCTTCTTGCATATATTTTGTATGAAAATTCACAAGTTTCATACAAGCCCCTGATCGATAATTAAATGTACAACTATTCATTTACTTACTAAGTTAATTAGAACTTAATTTAAAGGTTCATCAATTGTCATAGTATAGAGCATAAAATTGGAGAGTGTCTTAAAAAAACAGAAAAATGCGAAGAGAAAAGAAGGAGATTTAACATGGTTATTGTATATCCTCAAAAAGAAGAAGAATATAGAGAAACTATAGTCAATGTAGTGACTAGATGAGGAAAAAAGACTAGCTTGGATGCAAAAAAGATACTAACAAGTAAAATAAAGAGAGAAAATCCAACATTGTCAAAGTTTGATGCAAAAAGGAAGAATTAATTCACATGTGATGCAATCGAGACTTTGTAGAATGTACCAATGATGAAGAAGGAACTACAAACAAGTAGGAACCAAGAATTTGAACCTAAAAATCAAGTAAGTGATTTCCTCAAATGTTGCATTAGACTATTGAATGATCAAATAGTATTTAGAAAATTAACATAAATTTTAACAAGATGGATAGTCATGTTTGAGGATGATACACCTATTTAAGCTCCTCTACCTAAGATACATGTGATACATGTTAGGAAAAATAAGAGAATGAGTAGGGAGTTTAAAATGAAGATGGAGTTAGGTGGGTATGATATGAAGGATATCATGTTAGATCTTGGATTTGAAGTGAAAATCCTACAAAATAATTCATAGGAACTAATGGGGAGATTGAAGTTGTTTTGGTCACTTATTCAATTGAGGTTGGAAAATTAATATAGGATTTACCATATCGTGAGAGTGGAGGATGTAGAAATTTATATTAATGTTGTAAAGGCACTAGAATACTTCAAATTAACGAATACCATGAATGAGAAATATCCCTATACAACATTGTTTAGGATAGACTGGGAATTCAATAATAATGCAATCTTGAACTTGAAACAAAGAAAGATGTCCTATGAAATAGAAGCTTTAATCTTTGTTGCACCTTTGTATCTCACTAAAGGAGAAATATTTTCAAAGCCAACGAATGATGATATCCAAAGTTTAATTCTAGAGAACATACACAACATCACTACAAGGAAGCAAGACTATATAAATCCAACTATAGATGCATAATTAAGCGAGAGGAGTATATGCTATTTTTTATACAAGTTAGGAGGATGTGATAAGTAGATGGAAAATAAGTGGATATGAGATGTCTGGAAAGAGATTTGCATACATTGAAAAATCAATGCACTAGATTGGGACAAAACTACATGATCCCCATGTTATCCCCCATGCCTAGGGGTAACAAAGGAGATGATGTATCTAGGCCTGTAGGTTGCAGATATATAGTGCCAAAATCCATATGACTGAAGAAGCCCACATTGTGTAGACAGAGCCCCTCCTTTCCACAACACACCACCATTCATCTTCAACAATGCAACAACATTCACCACACCGACTTTCCCCTTAGAGGAAAGGAGGTCTTGATTCATGAGGTAACATGTCTGGTATCATGGAAAGTGTCACTTTAATAATTGAATCATTTGAACATGTTACAAATATTCCTTTCTTTATTATGAAAAAGTTTTCTTAGAAATCATACCTTTTGCCTCATTTCACCTTGGTGGTCGACATGGTTTCCTAGTAAGTAGGTCACCCTCAGGAAGAGGGTTTCTACTGGGGGTCTCCTTGAAGGGTCCTTGCACCATTCCTACCCATATTTACCACTCTTCATACTTTTTCCCATTTATTTCTTCATATTTTTGGTTTTAGCGTTCACTAAACACAAGAAGGGATTGTACCTCATTTCACGGGAAGAAGGGGGGGATAAAGGCCCAGAGGTTTTGTAGATGGAAAAATTTAAGAGCCATAAATGATCCTTCTAGATGATCACCATGTTGAGCACTCAACAGACCCTAAAAAGTGTATGTAAAATTTCACTTTTTGGGTACCACTTGATCTTTTGACATTGTCTGATATGGAAAATATGTCCTTTGCTTATCATTTTTGTTTCTCATTAAGTCTTTAAAAGCTTTCTTGGACATGTGAAAATCATTAACTAAAAAGAATAATATCTAAATTAGAGAAATGACAGTGAAAGTTTTCCTGGACGTGCTTAAGGATTTCGACATCGGAAAGGATTACACATGAAAGAGAACACTAGACATAACCAAAGTTGCTGAGTCCCGATCTCCGTCGGCATCGACAGACGCAAAATTTATTTTGTGACAAGAACCACCAAGAATATCGCTGATGACCGATCAATTCAGCATCGGTGAAAGGTTAAAAGAATAAGAATTAAACGAAAGATGAAATAATAATCACCGACCTCCGAGACGTTTTTGGTGTCGGAAGTTTTTCAGGAGGATACCAACGAAAACATGCATGAGGATATCATTGATTCCCGATCTACCCACTAATAGGAAGAGACGATGGGATATTTTGGCTCTGAGATATGCTAGATACGATGCATTTAAAGGTTAATTAATTCCAGAATCTCGCACTAATTGCTAATTCGTGCACGAATCAAAGGACCGTTGGAACCTACCAATACAATACATCCCCCCCCCCCGCCCCTCCGCCGTCAGCCCATGTAGAATTTATTTGCAGAGTTTCAGTGGTATATTGTTTTGAATTTCACCCATTACTCGTATTAACTAGTTGATACGACTCATAGGATCTCTCCCGTTATATTATCTAAGTAATCGAAAACATGGTTATCCTGTGCATGAAGGAATCCCGATCATCCAGGGGAGCGAGACGAGAAATCCCGGGATAGCTTCCAAGGTCCAGTGATTATAAAAAACAATAGTTTAGCAAGAGTTATAGGTATGTACCAGTCTATGGATCTTTTATTCTTCATTTCATATGCTTTATCCAATGTCACCCTACACACCTGCCCGAAGATTGTTTTCGGTTGTAGGAACGATGCCTCTGAAGAAACCCACCACCAGGAAATATCCAAGAGCACCAAAGCTACAGGAACCAGAGGTGGGAGAAGGTTCCTCCCCAACGGTGGAGAGACAATTGGAATTCGCTCCAAAATCATTTCCCGTCATCAAAACCGCCACCAAGAAAGCTTTCAATCACCCCCGACCTTTGGAGACACAAAGTCGAACATTGGGACCAGGATAATATTCCCGTGTTGGGAATAACGTTTCAAGAAGATTAAGCAAGAAGAACTCCCCGAACATACTCCACACAATGATCCTGATATGAGAAGACTCGACGATGAAGTCCTCCTGAATGTCCGAAAGGCGTATCTACACATGGTGGCAAGAAGGACTCCGATATTTCCCTGCATTGAACTCCTGAAATGGCTTATTGATCACACCGACACACAATGTTTTTTGATTAATGACGAAAACGGTGGGTGTGTCAGTGTTTTCCTTCCATTAGAACTGCATAATTATTACAAACTTAGGGACCCGAAAGAGCAGTGGAATAATGATTTTGTTTTGAGATTCTATGAGAAGCATAACACCAGTAAGGCAATGGATTCCTGGTGGAGAGAGGATAAAAAATTCACCAATCAGACCTCTGGATGGCACCCGACGGACAACCTTAGAGAACCTTACATCTATCTAGTGGCTCTCCTTTGTAGATTGCATGGGGAAAAAGACTACTCTAGGTTTTCAGAAGCTTGGATGCCTCTAGCATATACCATGGCCATTTCTAGAATGGGTTTCAACTGGGGTGCATTCATCTCCAAATAGCTAAGCACTTGCATACGATAAGCTCAAACTCTGAAAGAGGGAGAAACCCCGCCTTTTTACATGGCATCTTATCTTTTGGATGTCGTTTGTGCTAGAAATGATTTCACTGGAATGAACTTAAACTGGCACACTTCAGAGCTCCCGGTCCATGTTTATTTCGACATCTTATGGGAGAATAGGTACAAGAAATCATATTCTCTCATATGCAACCATTTTATCACACACATTTACTTGTTTCTATTCAAAAAATAATGTCCAAGGTTGTCAGACGCAACCAAAATGATTATATCGAAGGTTGGCCAGTGGTATATGGATGAGCGGAACACCTACATCAGGGTTTTCGACACCATCAAAGAACCTCATATGCTACCTGTATATGTCCCTGATCGACTAATAGTAGGGGAAATGTGTTATCATACCATCCTACAAGGGTACAATGCTACTTTGGTAATGGATAAGAAGCGGGCCTTCATACCTTATGGGTTTCATGTTGGTTTCTACATGGTGAAAGACACAACTCAAGCCAAGCAAGAAGGGTTAAGCGAATTGGAATTTCTATTCCAGACTAGCTACTTTCACAAGCACGACCCTAAATGTTTAGTTTTGAAGCACATGTCCCAAGTATATTCCTGCTGGCCATACGCCCATGACAGATTTGAGGACGCGATCTTCACCGAAAATGCTCAAGACTGGAATGAAGTGGTCGCAAGGATGGAAAACCCCAAGGCAACCAGATTCAAGGCTCTGAGATGGGATGAGAAAGCATTAGTCCTTGAAAAAATAGTTCAGGAGACCATCAAGACCAAATAAAAAATGACCTTAGTCGGAGCTGTGGGATTACCAAGGGGAGTCACCGGTGCAGTGGAGATTGCCTAGGTAGCCCTGATACTAGACATGGATCTCTCTGAGGTTCAAAATGTGCAGGGGATAGGGGGACTCATGTATCAACAGGCCCAACGGCTTATGCAGCAGATGCAGAACAACCTAGATCTCATTGTAGTGCCAAAATGTCCGACCGAAAGTCCAGAAGAAAGCCCAATGGGGGCGAGCAGCCCTGATTCCATAAACCCTGGAAATAAAAATGGGTCTAATAATCTTGATTCCATAAGGCCACCTGCCATTTTTCCGACAAGTGCTATGATTCAACCAGAGGAGGGCCTAGTATCAATGGGAGCAGGCACACCTAATCCTTTGAGTGAATTTATAAATATATATAACGATGTTAAGAGGCCAGATACATCTTCAAGACCCTTGTGTAGATCCAAGAAGAAAAGGGACTTGAGAAGGCTTCTTTTCCTGATATTGAGGTCCAGATCCAGGAAATCCCATGAAACGAAAAATAAACCGAAAATGTTACCGACACAAAGAACCCCGAAGCACCGGAGACCCAAGTCGATGACTCGAAGGGTAAGTCGGAACTGGACAAGCCAAAAGGAGGATCCCCACAAAAGGAATTTGACGATTCAAATGCCCATGAGAAAGTAGGTATCGGGTCTTTTCCCGACATCTCTATTTCGCTTGGTACTCATATCCTCGATAAGAAACAGGCAGAGGTTGAGCCCTCAGAGTATAACGAGAAAGTTCAAGAACACAATCTGGAGCAAGTGTACGCCGCTAGAAATCTGGGAAATAAACTTACATGGGGTGATCAACAGATTCCCGAATCGATGGATGAGGTGGTTGGTATCTATGCGATATCCTACGATCAAAAGAAGAGGGCCATCATCCAAAGAAACACGAAGAAAAGGAGAATCGCGTTGGATTTCTCCGTCCTCATCACCATAGAGGAGGATTTGATAAACACAGAAAATGCCATAACATCCGAGCTCATCGCCACAGGGATGGATATTTCGGATGCCACCCTGGACAGAGCTAAATGGGATGAAAAAGAGTTGGCTGCCGCCTTGAAGGAGCTAGAGAATTTGCTCCATTTGGATGAATACTATAAGGGCACCACTCAGACCACAGTTTATCTGAGAAGCAAGTTCGAAGTGGCTTACAACAGGTTCACACATGAGCGACACCTGTTCACTGTGAAGATATCCGAGCCCCAGGAAGACACTCTCATAGCACTCGCAACATGAAAGGATGTGGAGTGATGGCATGAAAGGGCACAACAAGCCGTAGAATGACTGAAATACATCGATGCAATCCAGTAGGGCCAGGATAAAGAAGAACATGACATCTGAGTGTTGGGAAAAAGAAGTCTTGATCGTATGAAGTGATCAACCGAGTACTGGGCTAAGATGTCCTAGGAACCACAAATATAAATTCAAAAGAAATGGGAAAAATGCGAGAAGCATTGGGGTAAAATCAAAGAAGTAATGAAGGATATAGCACTCCCCAAGTTCGACGACCCCGAAAACTTCATTGACTTATGCAACATAATCGGATCACATGCCAAGCAAGACTCACTATGGGCCGAATAGCTAGCGAAGGTGACCGATACGTTGCTAGGACAAGTGCAAATATTTAGGGAACATCCGATGAAGGCTCAAACCATGCTACAATAGTTAAACCACAATCTAGTGAAGTACTAAGCGCCTGTGGTGGATATCAGAGGATTCTACACGGTTCCGATGGAACAACACCGATTTCCATGGGCTCAAACCTGCGAAGAGTTGTTTATCAGTTGGTCTGAGTATGAGAAAAGTCATCCTTTCAAATAACTATCTTGAGTTGACTATTAAAGAAACTGTTAGAAGATGACGCCACGTGGTGTATTTTTTCTTTTCTTAAACTACACTTAGCCATTGTTTTCAGTTGAACATTAGATTATAAATAAAGACATCGACCAATTAGTTAGGGGTCGATGGTTATGACAAGAACTCTTTCTTTCTGGTTGTTAAGAATTATTTTGAAGCTGCTTTGAATTGAGAAGTCCTTTTGGACCAAAGACAAGTTATTTTCATCAGTTGCATGTGTGATTGGACGTGGAGAAGAACTATTTCCTATCCTGTTTCATGAATGATGTTGTGATGATTAAGAGAAATTAATTCTGTTGTCAAGTTATCTGGTGTAATGTTTTTTGGTTCTTTGCTTTAATGATGAAGATGAATCGATGTGTTATTAAGTGATGAATGGTTCTGGTAGATGAATTATTTTGCTTGCCATGATCTCATTGCAGATGTGTTTTCTTTCTGGTAGTTAGTATCTCAGACAATAATTGGATGCTCACATGGTTAATGTATTAGTGCTAAGCTCGTGTTATAAAATTGTCATCTGCATGCTTGAGCAATGAGTTATCCCAAGTTCAACCTCTTCCCCTTAGTTAAGATTAATTCCATTTTTGTTGCCAAGTTGGTTTATACCGGCTTACATCTCATATCGGCCCCACCCAAGAGAAAATATACAAAAGAGAATAGTCCAAAATGAATGAAGAGCCTTCATAAGAAAACGTAAATCCCATTGATAATTTGGCCGAATCGCAAGATCTGGAGAACCATTTCACTATTAAACGCTGCAGAGTCTAATTGGGCCTCGGTGGCGAGTTTGGTTCCTACCGTTGAGTCAAGGCATTTAAGGCCCATCAACAGAATTGGTGCTAGAAGGAGGGCTTGAGAATGAATGGATGGATATATATTCTATAGAGTATTTCAAACAACCTATAGATTCAAAACAACCCACATGCATGGCTAGTCATTCCCATGACAACCCACACACGCTGAGTACTC
>ML787187.1:129358-185824 GCA_009831015.1 Picea engelmannii
GGTTGCCCCCTCGAAGAGGCCTGTGAACATTGCTATCTGATTCAAAGTGCTATTTCTGTTGCTATTTCGTATATCATTTTTGTGTATTGTGAAGATTATGCTAGATATTTTACTGTTATTCTGTCATTTCTAGCATTTCATTTTTGTTCTGCATATTATATATATCTGGTATATTGCAAATGCCTTACGCTCTTCCTCGCGAGGAAGTAAATCAATTCAGAAGAATTACAAGAGCCTATGCTCGACAGATCGGTGCATTGTCCTTAGCTCTCATACTCCCTCGAAGAAAACAACAAAGAAAACCAATGGTTAGTACTCTCGACGAGGTTTTCGTACACTCGGTAGGAGACTTAATAGATTTCACAATTACCGAAATCCATGAACCTCTTGATTTGATACCCGAAACGCTAGCTGACGACGTCTCTGAACCAGACGATTTTTCGGTAGAAGAGGATTTTAACTCAGAGTTTGAAGATATGGATGGAAACAACGACCATAATGATGAAAGGGGGAACCCACCTCTGAACAATTAACCCTAGTTATCCAGAGACGCTTTGGCCCTCCCAGGACCAGTTCATAACCTTCCTCGTCATCTAGAGAACTTGCTTCCTAAGTTCAATCCCGAAAACTCTGGATTGACTGAAGATCATATCAAGAAATTTATACTAGTGATTAGGCTTATGAATGTCCAACATGAAGACATAGTATGCAGAATTTTCCCCTATATGTTTGAAAATCTGGCTTCCACGTGGTACTTCAATCTGCCAATAGGATCTATAACTAACTGGACGAAGTTCCAAAAATATTTTCTAGACAAATTTGCAAAGAAACTACTACGGGAGCTCTGATGGCCGAGTTGTTCGCTGCCACCATGAGTTCAAAAAAAAGGGTCAAAGGATTCAATCAAATATTCATGACTATATTGAACAAGTTCCAACTCGAAGCTAAGCCAACTCAGGAATTGCAAATCAAACTTTATGCTAATGCTCTCCCAACTTCCATTTCCATGTTCGTAAAAAGGGCTGCTAAACGAACCCTAGATGAGAAGTTTGAAGGATCCAAAATGATAGAATTCCAGATAAAAGGGTGTAAAGAAGGCCAGGTTTCATTAGTTAAGAAAGAAGCTCAACCTCCTCCCAGGAGAGGACTCCTTTTGACTAGACCACCAAGGAAACAAGCAGAACAAACTCCTGACAAGGGTAATGGAGACATAGAAGATCTATAATGCATGGTTAATAAATTATCAAACGAGATCATAGACATGAAGAGAAACATAGGGGAAGGAAACCAAGGCCAGAGGCACTACAAGTCTTTCTTTAAAAGGAACCCACCGTTCAAGGCGATTGAACCTCCTTTGACTAACTTAAATATCAATCTAGGGAATGTGGCATATGATTCTTTCTGTATGTATCACCAGGAAAACCACTCTGAAAGAGACTGCCCTCAATGGGTGCACGCCATGAATTTGATGGCCAATTGGTTTCTAGACGAAGTCTCCTTGACCGAACAATCAATAAGTTTAGTGATGAATATTTCTGACCAGGAAGAGGTTGATCCACCACAAGATACAACCATGCTGATATGGGATCCCGACTTGATCATGCCTTCCAATGACCTGTTTGAGTCTCAATAACCACCTGTCAAGGTCTTAGTGGTGCAGACGCACAGTAAAGGTCCACCTATCTCAAAAGACATCACTAATACCCAAAATTAGAGAAATAAGACATCCCCCGATCGCCCGAAAACACCTTTTTCTCCCAGTAAGAAACCTATAAGCATCCATACCCAAGAATCACCCAAACTCGATTACAACGTATTTGAAGATTTGAAGAATTTAATGGCTAACATATCAGTCATGGACATATGCAGGAACCCTCAACAGAAGGACTTCCTGCTACAAGATTTGAACTCATTAGAAGAACCTACAAATAGCAATGGTCAGGAAATAAATCTAGCTTCCACAGACTCCGTAAATAAACCAACTATGAATATATGTTCGGAAGATAAGAAGGGGAAGCCTTTTGTCCCACCTTTCCTCTTAACGTTCGAAGTTTTCAATAAGAACCTCCATAATTGTTTGGTAGAGTCAGGAGCATCTTCCAACGTTATTCCTTTGTCAATTTGCCGAAAATTAAATGATGTTCCTCTAAAGAGCGACAAACACGTGATACGACTAGATAGGACCCAGGTCAAATTCATGGGGGAACTCAGGGATGTAATGATTAGAATATTGACACATCCTAAATTTGTACAAGTGATTGACATCATCGTGGTAGACATCCCAGAGGCCTATGGGTTATTACTAAGTCGAGATTGGTTTGAGAAGTTAAATGGGTACTTTAGCATAGATTAGGCACACCTTTGGCTACCACTGAAGGGATACACGAATATGACCAACATCGAAAGGGAGAGATATCTGAAACATACAATCACTAATCTAGAAACCCCGAATGAACCCTGGTCTATAGATTTTCTCGTGCTGGGAAATTATTCCCGTGATTCCCACTTTGGAAAATTTTCTCCTCTCTTATCCATTGTCCCCCTCACTCAAAACTCTAAAATGGTTTTTCAAGAGAAATCTACGATATCGACAGAAGACACCCTCTTATGCCAAGACCATGCATTATAAATTACATAATTAAATATAGGAAAGCTAAAAAGAAATAAGGAAGAAGAAGAGGGTTATTGTTGTTCACAAATTTGGACCATATACTTTGATGGATCTAAATCATAGGAGGGATCGGGGGCAAGGTGCATCCTCATTGATCCAAAAGGTAAACATCATTTCCTGTCCTGTATACTAGAATACGAATGCACCAACAACACCATCGAGTATGAAGCTCTAGTAAAAGGATTAAAAAAGGCCATAGACTTGAACGCCAAGGAATGAAAGTTTTCGGGGACTCAGAGATTATCGTTATACAAGTAAGGAATACTATACATTGCAATTCCCCACACCTGAAGAATTATCAACAAGAAGTGCATAGGTTAATGGATCATTTTGTAGCTTTCAATATCCCCGTGATCCCTAGACCAAAAAACATCCTTGCTGATTCCCTGGCCACAACTGCTTCGAGGCTATCACCTCTAGAGGACTATGAAGCCTCCCGGTTCACTGTGGAACTACTCTACAAACCATCGGTGCCTAACAATATCTCTAATTGGAAGGTCTTTGAAGGAGATGAACATATCATAAAATTCCTGACTAACCAAGACAATTTCAAAGATTTAGCCATTGACGATGAGGTATTCCAGAAGAAAGAGATAGAAACTGATCCTCGAATAGGCTAGCCTATTGATAGATCAAAATATCACACCATCTTGAAGGGGATAGGTAATCTAGAAAATCGGTTTGGCCTGAAAGAACACTTTAGGGGGCCTAAGAACGCGAAGACTGACAACTCTTATCCCCTGCATGAAACTATAAATCTCAGAACCCTAGAGAATCCAAAGAATGTGAATCTTGAAAAAACCATATCTAAAGAGGAAAGAAAGGCTTATCTCAAACTGTTCAGACAATATCAATATGTCTTCGCATGGTCCTACTGAGACCTGAAAACCTATGACACCCGGATCATTCAACACACTATACCGTTAAAACCTGAGGGTAAACCTTTCCAACATAAGCTCCGAAAGTATCATCCATCCTTGGAACCTCTCATGTATCAAGAATTAAAGAAACTTGTATATGCCAAGATCATTTTCCAGTTCAAGCATTTCGCATGGGTAGCAAATCTAGTTCCTATGAGGAAAAAGTCTAGAGAAATTCTCTTATGCGTAGATTTTAGAAATCTCAACAGAGCTTCAGAAAAGGACAATTGCCTTGTCCCACCAATGGAGCAACTCCTACATACTATTTCTGGCTCAGAGATTTTCTCCCTACTGGACGGTTTCTCAGGTTACAACCAAGTCCTAGTTTTGGAGGAGGATTGTTTAAAAACTACCTTCCGAACCAAGTGGGGAACCTTCTCTTATAAACACATGCCTTTTCAATTAATGAACGTAGGAGTGATATTCCAAAGGGCCATGGACATATAATTTTGGGGACTAATCAACAAGTGTGGGGTAGTGTATCTAGATGACGTAACTATGTATTCAAAGAATAGAGAAGAACACATCCAACACTTAACTCAGATTTTTGAAAGGTGTAGGAAATATGGTATATCCTTAAATCCGAAGAAAAATATTTTCGACGTCGAGGAAGGTAAGATGTTAGGTCATATTATATCCCAAGAAGGTATTCACATAGACACAGAAAGGATTAAATCCATAGCTAAAATCCTGTTTCCCCATAAAAAGAAAGCTATGCAGTCCTTTTTTGGGAAAATCAATTTTGTGAGGAAATTCACTCCCGATTTCGTGGAAATCATCAAACCCTTACAAAATATGATTCACAAAGATGTTGAATTTAAGTGAGATGATGAACAAAATGATGCTTTTAGAAATATTAAAACTGCTATATCCTGAGCCCTTGTGCTACGAAGTCCCGATTTCGATAGGGATTTCTTCCTCTATACTTTCACCTCTGACCAGTCATTAGCTACAATATTGTCTTAGAAGGATAATGACAACAATGAAGCTCTGGTGTCATTCATGAGCACTAATCTCCAGGGAGAAGAGATTAACTATCCTGCTGTTGACAAACATGCCTATGCGGTATACAAGGTAGTAAAACACTTTAGGTCTTACATCCTCAAGAACCACACTAAAGTGATTGTGCCTCACCCTGCAGTCCAATCCCTGTTTACTCAGCAAGATATGGGTATAGAAGAGGGAACTGGATGGAAATGGTCCAATTATTTGATCTATATAAAAAACCTGCCAAATTTGTCAAAGCACAAGGGTTGTGCAAACTCACAGTTGAAGCCCAGGACCAAGTAAATGAAGATTTTGGGTGGGAGAATGAAATTTCATTATGGTGTGGTGAAGCTTCATACATTTCCCCAGGGCCCGAGTCTTGGTATAAGGATTTGAAATACCTCTTACACCATGGGGCCTACCCATAAAATCTCAACCCCTAGGAAAGGAGATCTCTCAGGTTGAAATCTGCACAATATCGCCTCATAAATTCAGTACTCTCCTGGATTAATTATGATGGGGTACTCTTAAGATGTTTTGAACATGAAGATGAAGACAAAGTTATGAAGGAAATCCATGATGGCCTTGTTGGAAAACATTTTGCAAGAAACACCACCGCTCATAAGATATTGAGAGTTGGTTATTCTTGGCCCACCTTGTTCAAAGATGCCCATACCTATTCCAGAAATTGTAAAACTTGTCAAGTAAGCGTCGAGAGGGAGAAGAGAGCGGAAATCCCACTCTAGCCAGTGATTGTCTCTAGGCCTTTGGGGCAATGGGGGTTAGATATCATAGGATAAATCACACCAAGCTCTTAAAAACAACACAAGTACATTCTGACTGCCACTAATTACTTCACAAAATGGGCAGAGGCTGTCCCTTTGGCTCATATAAATGAAAAAGTGGCAATCTAATTCATAGAGCAATATCTAATCATGAGGTTTGGTGTCCCTTCTGTCCTGGTTTTTGATAATGCAGCTTATTTCTCTTCCACCCGACTGATGGAGTTTTCTTTGGACAAAGGAATCATAATTATGTACTCTGCAAATTATTACCCACAAGGAAACGGGTTGGCAGAATCGACCAATAAGAACCTAGTAAGGATACTAAAGAAGACAGTTGCAAATAACCAAAGGAATTGGCATAATCTACTCCATAATGCTTTATGGGTCGATAGTGTCACACTCAAAGAAGCCATAGGAAATTCCCTGTAATTCCTAGTTTATAGATAGGAAGCCATTTTCCCAAATGGGATTTATCTTCCATCTCTTCAACTAGCCCAAGATTCCAACAGGGATCCCTCGTCGGTCATACAACAAAGAATTGATACTCTGCTCATGCTAGAAGAAGAGAGAGAAAGGGCTAAGTCAAAATTCATACCTCACCAACAGATAGTGAAAAGGTGGTTTGACAAGCATAAAGCACAAGAGAAGGATTTTGAAATAGGATACTTAGTACTAATATGGGACAGAGAAAATGAGCCGAAAGGGAAACATTCTAAGTTTCAGAATCTGTGGCTTGGACCTTTCCAGGTGGCTGAGAATATTGGGGTGGGAACTAATCAGCTACAGAATCTGAGGGGGGAACTTGACGCCCTCCCAGTAAATGACCAAGCCCTCAAACAATATTTCCAATCAAAAAAAAGGGGGGGGCATCTTGTTTTAGTGTTTTCAGGATTCCAAAATACTTTTCCTTTTGCTTTCTGGAATTTTGTGCTTTTGAAAGTTTTGTTTAGAAGGACAATGGTTGACCTTAAATTATGCAACATAACGAACTATGTTCCAAACTCATCGCTCACATACCAACCAAAGCATGAAGGAAGAACAAAAATTCCGCATTCGCCCAATTAGTCGCCATTTGTTGAGAACTCAAAACACCCTAAAAAGTCTACGTAAAATTTCACTTTTTGGGTACCACTTGATCTTTTGGCATTGTCTGATATGGAAATGTGTCCTTTGCTTATCATTTTTGTTTCTCATTAAGTCTTTAAAATCTTTCTTTCACATGTGAAAATAATTAACTTAAAAGACTAATATCTAAATTAGAGAAATGAAAGTCAAAGTTTTCTTGGATGTGCTTAAGGATTTCTACATCGGGAAGGATTAAGAATGAAAGAGAACACTAGACAGAACCAAAGTTGCCGAGCCTCGATCTTCGTCGACATTGACAGATGCAAAATTTCTTTTGCGACAAGCATCGCCAAGAATATCGCCGATGACCAATCAATTCGGCATCAGTGAAAGGTTAAAAGAATAAGCATTGAACGGAAGATGAAATAATAATCACCAACCTCCGAGACGTTTTCGGCGTCGAAAGTTTTTTAGGAGGATACCGACGGAAACATACATGAGGATATCACTGATTACCATTCTACCCACTAACAGGACGATGCGATGGGACATTTTGGCTCTGAGATACGCTAGATACGACACATTTAAAGGGTAATTAATTCCATAATCTCCCACTAATTGCTAATTCGTGCACAAATCAAAGGACTGTTGGAACCTTCCAATACAATGCATTCCCCCCCGCGCCTCCGCTGTCAACCCACCTAGAATTTATTTGCAGAGTTTCGGTGGTAGATTGTTTTGAATTTCACCCATTACTCATATTAACTAGTTTATACGACTGGTAGGATCTCTCCTGTTATATTCTCTAATTCATTGAAAATAGGGTTATCCTGTGCACAAAGGAATCCAAATCATCCAGAGGAGCGAGACGAGTAGTCCGAGGATAACTTACAAGGTCCAGTGAGTATAGAAAACAACAGTTTAGCAAGCGTTATAGGTATGTACCGGTCTATGGATCTTTTATGCTTCATTTCATACGCTTTATCCAATGTCACCCTGCACAATTTCCTGAAGATTGTTTTCGGTTGTAGGAACGATGCCTCCGAAGAAATCCACCACCAGAAAATATCCAAGAGCACCAAAGATATAGGAACTAGAGGTGAGAGAAGGTTCCTCCTCAGCGGTGGTGAGACAATTGGAATTCGCTCCAAAACCAGTTCCTGTCATCAAACCGCCACCAAGAAAGTTTTTGATCAACCCCCGACCTTTGGAGACATAGAGGAAAACATTGGGACCAAGACAATATTCCCACGTTGGGAATAAATTTTCAAGAAGATTAAGCGGGAATAAATCCCCGAATATACTCCACACAGTGATCCTGATATGAGAAGACTCGACGATGAAGTCCTCTTGAATGTCTGAAAGACGTATCTACACATGGTGGCAAACATGACTCCAGTATTTCCCTACATTGAACTCTTGAAATGTCTTATTGATCACACTGACACACAAAAATGTTTGACTAGCGAAGATAATGGCAGGTGTGTCGGTGTTTTCCTTCCATTAGAAGTGCAAAATTATTACAAGCTTAGGGACCTGGAAGAGTGGTTGAATAATGATTTTGTTTTGAGATTCTATGAGAATCACAATACCAGTAAGGCGATGGATTCCTAGTGGAGAGAGGATAAAAAATTCACCAATCGGACCTCTAGATGGTACCCGACGATAAACCTTAGAGAACCTTACATCTATCTAATGGCTCTCCTCTGCAGATTGCATGGGGAAAAAGAATGCTCTGGGTTTTCAGAAGCTTGGATGCCTCTAGCGTATACTATGTCCATTTCTGGAATAGGTTTCAACTAGGGTGCAATTATCTCCAAACAGTTGAGCACTTGCATACGACAAGCTCAAACACCAAAAGAGAGAGAAACCCCATCTTTTTACATGGCATATTATCTTTTAGACGTCAGCTATGCCAAAAATGATTTCACTAGAATGAACTTAAACTGACACACTTCAGAGCTCCCGGTCCATGTTTATTTTGGCATATTGTGGGAGAATAGGTACAAGAAATCCTATTCTCTCATCTGCGACCATTTTATTGCACACATTTACTTGTTGCTATTCAAAAAAGAATGTCCAAGGTTGTAAGACGCAACCAAAAATATTATATCGAAGGTTGACCACTGGTATCTCGATGAGCGCGACACCTACATCAGGGTTTTCGACGCCATTGGAGCACCTCATCTGCTACCTGTATATGTCCTCGATCGACTAATAGTAGGGGAATGTGTTATCAGACCATCCTGCAAGGGTACAATTCTACTTTAGTAAAGGATAAGAAGCGAGCCTTCATACCTTATGGGTTTCATGTTGGTTTCTATATGGTGAAAGACACAACTCAAACCAAGAAAGAAGGGTTAAGCCAATTGGAATTTCGATTCCAGACTAGTCGCTTTCACAAGCACAACCCTAAAGGTTTAGTTCTGAAGCACGTGTCCCAAGTATATTCCTGTTGGACATATGCCCATGATATATTTGAGGATGAGATCTTCACCGAAAATGCTCAAGACTAGAATGAAGTGGTCACAAGGATGGCAGACCCCAAGGCAACTAGATTCAAGGCTTTGAGCTAGGATGAGAAAGAATCAGTCCTTGAAAAAAAAGTTCAGGAGACCATCAAGACCAGAGAAGAAATGACCTCAGTCGGAGCAGTTGGATTACCCAAGGGAGTCACCGGAGCGGTGGAGATTTCCTAGGTAGCCCCGATACTAGACATGGATCTTGTTATCTCCTAAAATAGCACTGTCAAGTTTTCGATTTTTAGGTGATAGGAACATGTCAAAAATTTTTATTTCTAAATTTTTTAGGTGCATTAGAGGATCTATTTTTCAATTATAAACTTGGAAAAATCATAATTTTTGGTCTTGGCTTTGAAAATCTAAAATATCAGGTTTCGGTGGTTAAGAGGGTCTATGAAATGACTCGTTAACCACCGAAAGTCGATATTTTTGGTGGTTAAGAGGCGAAATAAAAGGGGTCCTTAACCACCGAAAGTGTTTTCATGCCCAAATAAAAAACCTCGTGATTTCGCACGAGCCAGATGTCAAGCGAGCGTGATTATGATTCCTAACCACCGAAATTTATGTCAAATGGCGAGTTTTCATGTCATTATTGCATAATTGTAGATGAATAGATGCCAAAACGTCCTCCAAGAGTTCAACTATTAGTTGTCATCAATTTTTGGTGTGGCACAGAATCTCATGAAGGAGTTTATCATAACCAAAATGAGATTGCATATGGATTATCAGGACTACCAGCCACAAAATTCTATGACATCATTGCTGAGCTTAAACACTGTTTAATTGTCATTGAATTGTGCATTGAGTCTGGGTATTGTTCATCAGATCCCGTTTAAAGAAGCTAGCTGATGTTTGAAGATCCAATTCAATAACTAATTCAACATCTAGGTGTCAAACCCAATTAAAAGGTAGCTTCAGTCTATGATTCGATTCTCTGTGATTATTATCTGAAACATTCTCGGCTCAATTCCAGCTCATTGCTTGTTTGAGTCGAATCTTGTTTAGATTATGCATATCTATCTGCTGAGTTCTACCTATAGTCACTGTGCATTAAATATTTGGTTCCTGTTTAAACTCTGAGTTCTATCCTTTGTCTTTGATTTTACCCTTAGTTATACACCTGGCTATTGATTTAAATCGTATGCTAAATATCTGATTCGATTCTGTTGCCTAAAAACACTCTCTATTTGCTGAGTCATATCCTCTGTCTGTTGAATTAGATTCTTTGACCATCGACTCATACCCTTTGATTGCATGAGTGATTGAAGTCCTATTCCTATTTGCATGCACATCTCTTAAATTGAGGGACACGTTAGCCTTGTCATAATGTCAAAATCTAGACCAGCCCTAAGGGATGAACTTGATGGGGTTTGGTTCCTAGAAGCTCACCCAGAGGTGGCAGAATTCTTCAAACAGGCTTGGGTATTTTCATATTGTGAAAAATTAACCAATTTTCATCAATAAGTGGTCGAGTCTTTTGCCATTTCTTATGATGGGAGGTCTGCTAAAATAGGAAAGGAGGAGTTTATCATTGATGAAGCCACCATTGATGAGTATATAGGTCTACCCAGGTCAGCGGATTGTTGGTTTAAATCAACTGTTCCTTCAAATATTGAGTTTAGGTCATATCTGTTGCCTATTCACAAAGATATTATCTGGAAAAGGGACATTCCAATGTCTTTCTTGGAACCAAAGTGGAAATCACTGTTGAAAGCAATCTTTGTCTACATTACATGTGAAGGGCGGTACAATAGAGTGATGTTCTATCACTTTAATCTTTTAAACCATTTTACAGGCAGAGATCCAATTAATCTACCTTTTTACTTCCACAAGACTCTCACCAAAATGGCCAGGCAGGTAAAAGCTAAGCCCACTAAGGTGGCAACAATATTGTCCCATCAAGGACTCATTAATCTTCTTATCAAGGAGTCTCTAAAAAAGAAACAGGTTGATTGGGGTTTTTTCCTTTTCTGGAATGAGTTCCAGACTGAGAAACCACAAGAAGAACAAGGCAAGAAAACCAGTACTAGAAAGGCTATTACCCCTAAGAGTAGTCAAAGGAAACGAAGGGATATTTCACCCTTGCCACAACAAGCTAAGCCTTCCTCATCCAAGAGGAAAAGGTCCAAGAGGAAATTGAATTTTGATAATGCCCAAGGAGGGTAATCCCCTTAACCTGCCTTATTCAGACTCTGAGCATGAAATAGAACAAAGAAATGAACCTACTGAGCAACAAATTCCTACACCTACTGAGGAATACCCTAATTTACCTACTCCTATACCTCCTAAGGAGAAGGATCCTCCTGAGATAGAACAACCTGCTACTGAACCTGTTGTGCCTAAATCCAATAAAGTAAATCAGTTGCTGAAGGAGTTATATGACTTGAAACATTCTGAAAAGCAAGTTAAGTTGAAGAATTCTCAACTCCTAGAAATAAATGTTGAACTCTATGACATGAGTCAGGAAGTAAAACAAAGGCATGATAAGACACTTGAAAGGAACAAGTTATTGATGAAGGAAAACGCCACATTATATATAAAACTTAGATTGCTCAGACAACAGATAAAGGAACAAACAACCCCAACAACTAGGTCATTGGGGTTGGAAACCCTAGCCCAAGTTGCTACCTCCATAGAAGAAGAAATACAGGCTGGTATTCATCAAGAGGAAGTCATAAGCCCTGTTAGGGAGAAGGGAACTTCATCCAAGAAGCCTTGAAACCATATGCAACCATGCAGGTAATCGAAAATTTTGAATTTTTGATTTTTGAAAAACTTCTGATTTTCGGTGGTTTAGGCAAGCCTGAGCGTGCTCATTAACCACCAAAATGCAGTGCTTTCGGTGGATAAGAAGCTTAAAATTTCATACAGTTAACCACCGAAAGCATGTACGACCAGATTCATCGAAATTTTGCTCAGATTGGAAATTTTTGAGTTGGAATGGAATGAAACCTCTTTGAATAAGCAGGTAATGAATTATCAAAGTCAAATATAAAGGCTAGTTTTGAGGGTTAAGGTCAAAAAGAGGTTTTTCAACTACATTTGGCATCTTTTTCAAAGGAAGAATATCAGGGGTTTGAAGACACATCATCCAACTCGAATTTCATCTTCAGGAGATCAAACCAAAGAGCCTTGCAAGGCTAGGCTACACATCATCAACTTTTCAACCACATTTTGAGGATTATCAGATAGGGATTGACCTGATTTTGAGGATCTACTCCTAGTTTCTTGTAAATACAGTTTGCTTTCTGTTTTTAGAAAATCAGATCCATTGTTTTAGGATCTGATAATTGTGATGTAAAGCTATAAAGCTACAGAATTAAGATAGATGAGGGGTTCAATCCTGGATACTTTTGGCTATGTACTTTGAATCTGTTATGTTATATGAATCACAGTCTTCTTTGGTTATTATATATCAGTCTTTTCATATACTCCACTACTCTATTATTTAATTCTATCCAACTTAGTTATTTAGAACTGTTATCTTCTGGTATAGCTCATGAATATGAATTAGATGTTTCTTTACTGTCTTGTATGACCCTACATCTCTTGTACTTGGTTATATTGAATGGTATTCTTCACACCTTTTTATCTACTGTAACTGATATCTGGTCTCTCAAAGCACTGGTTTATTTAGATGCATAACAAGTTGTCCTTTTCTTAGCCTTCTCAGTTATCCCATTGTTCCACACATACTTTGATTATTAAATTTCTTAAGTTACCAAGCAATATTAGCCTACAACCCTAAGGAGTTTCTTGGAGTGATAACATATCTCTTGGAGGTTCAAAATGTGCAGGGGATGGGGGGTCTCATGTATCAACGTAGGGCCAATGGATAATGAAGTAGATGCAGGACAACCCAGAGTTCATCGTAGTGCCAAAATTTCTGACCGAAAGTCCAGAAGAAATCACAACGGGTCTAATAACCTTGATTCCACAAGGCCACCGGTCGGACTTTTGACGGGTGTGATGATTCAACTAGAGGTGGGTTGAGTATCAGTGGGAGCAGGCACGCCTAATCATTTGAGTGAATTTATAAATATATATAGCGATGATGAGAGCCTGGAAACATCTTTTGGGACCCCTGTGCAGATCCAAGAAGAAAAGGGACTTGAGAAGGTTGCTTTTCCTGATCTCAAGGTCCAGATCCAAGAAATCCCACGAAAGGAAAAAGAAACTGAAAATGTTCCCTACACAAAGAAACCCAAAGCACCAGGGACCCGAGCCAATGACTCGAAGGGTAAGTCAGAACCAGACGTGCCAAAAGGAGTATCCCCACAAAAAGAAGTCGGCGATTCAACTTCCCATGAGAAAGTGGGTATTGATATTTTCCTGACATCTCTATTTCTCTTGATGCTCAGATCCCTAACAAGAAACAGGCAGAGGCCGAGCACTCAGAGTATAATGAGAAAGTTCAAGAACATGATCTGGAACAAGTATACACCACTAGAAATCTAGGAAACAAACTTACATGGGGTGATCAACAGATTCCCGAACCGATGGAAGAGGTGGCCGATATCTATGTGATATCCTACGATCAAAAGAAGAGGGCCATCATTCAAAGAACCACAAAGAAAAGGAGAACCATGTTGTATTGCTCCGTCGTCATCAACACAAAGGAGGATTTGATAAACACAGAAAGTGCTGGAACATATGAGCTCATCAGCACGGGGATGGTGTGTTCGGATGCCACCCTGGACAGAGCTAAATGGGATGAAAAAGATTTGGCCGCTTCCCTGAAGGAGCTAGATAATTTGGGCCATTTTCCTTAATACTATAAGGGCACCACTCAGACCACAATTTATTTGAGAAGCGAGTTCGAAGAGACTAACAATAGGTTCACACGCGAGTGACACCTATTCACCATGAAGATATCCACGCTCCAAGAAGACACTCTCATGGCACTCACAACATGCAAGGATGTGGAGTGATGGCATGAAAGGGTGAAACAAGCTATAGAAAGACTCGAATACATCGATGAAGTCCAGCAGGGTCGAGATAAAGAAGAAAACGACATTTGAGTGTTGGGAAAAAGTAGTCTTGATCGTATGAAGCAATCGACCGAGTACTGGGCTAAGATGTCCTAGGAACCACACAGAGAAATTCAAAAGCAATGGGAAAAATGAAAGAAGCAATGGGGTAAAATAAACGAAGCAATGAAGGATATAGGACTCCCTAAGTTCGACGACCCTGACAACTTCACCGACTTATGGAACATAGTCAGATCACATGCCAAGCAAGACTCACTATGGGCCGAAGAACTAGCCAAGGTGACCGATACGTTGCCAGGACAAGTGCAAATATTTATGGAACATCCAATGAAGGCTCAAACCATGCTACAATAGTTAAACACCAATCTAGTGAAGTACCGAGCGCATGCGGTGGAGATCAGAGAATTCTACGCGGATCCGATGGAACAACACCGGTTTCCATGGGCTCAAACCTGCGAAGAGCTATTTATCAGTTGGTCTCAGTACGGGAAAATTCATCCTTTTAAAGAACTATCTTGAGTTGACTGTTAAAGAAACTGTTAGAAGATGATGCTATGTGGTGTATTTTTCTTTTCTTAAACTACACTTAGCCATTGTTTTCGTTTGAACTTTAGATTATAAATAAATACATCGACCAATTAGTTAGGGGTCAATGGTTGTGCGAAGACCTCTTTCTTTCTGGTTGTTAAGAATTATTTTGAAGCTGCTTTGAATTGAGAAGTCCTTTTGGACCAAAGATAAGTTATTTCCATCAGCTGCATGTGTGATTGGCCGTGGAGAAGAACTATTTCCTATCATGTTTCATGAATGATGCTGTAATGATTAGTAAGAGCAATTAATTCTGTTGTCAAGTTATCTGGTGCAATGTTTTGTTGTTCTTTGCTTTAATGATGAATATGAATCGTTGTGTTATTACGTGATGAATGTTTCTGGTAGATGAATTAATTTTCTTTAAATTATCTCATTGCATATGTGTTTTCTTTATGGTAGTTAGTATCTCAGACAATAATTGGATGCTCACATGGTTAATGTATTAGTACTAGGCCTGTGGTATAAAATTGTTGTTTGCATGCTTGAGTAGCAGGTTATCCCAAGTTCAACCTCTTCCCCTTATTTAAGATTAATTCCATTTTTGTTGCCAAGTTGGTTTATACTGACTTACATCTCATATCGGTCCCACCCAAGAGAAAATATACAAAAGAGAATAGTCCAAACTGAAGGAAGAGCCTTCACAAGAAAATGTAAATCCCATCGATAATTTGGCCAGATCGCAAGATCTGGAGAACCATTCCACTATTAAACACTGCAGAGTCTAATTGGGCCTCGGTGGCGGGTTTGGTTCCTACTGTTGATTCAAGGGATTTAAGGCCCATCAACACACCCTAAGGTCCTGAGAGCAATAAAATGCTTCTCCATAAAAAATGAAGGACCTGTAAAAATAAAAACCCTAATTAATAAATGTCTTGCTTGTTGGGGAAATGCATTTTGTGGTGTCTCTTACTTTCTATTTCATATGGAACTTTGCGTGTTTCTAACTTCAAGAGGCATTGTAGTAATTTTTACTTTCCATTGAACACAATACTCAATGTTCGAACCCTAATAAATGAATGGAAATTAAGGGATTGGAAAAAGGTTACATTGAAAATGAAGATGTAGTGCACCCTCCACAAAGGCACCCATAAATGAGACAATACGAACGCCTGATATGTTAGGAACCCCATGCCCAAGAGTNCACATTCATTTTCATGGCCTAGAAAGGGGTATTCTTGGGAAACATTCCTTGACTTGGGGATTGACCTACCCAATAGGGTACCATGACAACCCTCCCATACCTAAATTTGGCAAAGTTTATAAGGTCTTTAAGCACGTGTCTAAATTGAAAAGAGGGGATTTAATGCACTTTTTTGAGTGGTTATTTGATTAAATATGGCTTACTTGGCATGATTTATGTGAATTTTGGACTCTTGGAGCAAAGACTTGTTTTTCTTTGCAGGACCTTACCTGGTAGGATCTTTTCATGGAAGGACTAGGTCACTTGGACCGCCATAGGGGCTTGAATCCCACATGATGAATGATGCACCCCACCCATTGAGGGATACAAAACATGAACATTGTCTTTGGAGGAACCTAGAAAAGAAGAAAGGATGAGTTTGTATCCCCTTGCATTTGAATGTCGGCCTTTGAAAGCATAGGGCATCACACCCTATCCATTGACGTCACCTTGGATGTTGGGGTTATGAATGGGTTTTGATGTTTTAGAGAAATGTGGTGTGATTTGGAGGAAAGAATTTCCATGACATGCACTATAACACATGACGAGATGATACATGGCCTTTGAAGGCCAATTATCTTTACCAAGAGGCTTGATGTCTCACCTTTAGGCCTCACGTCACCCTTCTAGGGAATGAAATCATCCTTTGGGGGTTTTAATTTAATGTTATTTTCATATTTGTAAAATGTAAAGGGAAGTTAGGGGGTCAACCCTCTTTTATTTTTTGTTGACAAATTAATGTGGAAAAATTGGTTTTAGATGACCTCATATAAATAGAGGTCATCTCACTTTCATTTTACACACAACTCACTTGAGAATTACATACATTCTTGGCTGAAATTTTTTCCCTACTTGGGCAATTCGCTCCATCTTGTCTCTTGTGCTTTTGTATGCTTCACTTTTCTATTGGTTGGAGGAAAATGACTTATTTTGATGATTATTTCTTGGCAATTTTGGTGGAATTATCTTGATAAGTAAGGGTTTTTAATGCCATCTCTTGGATTAGTTAAGAAATGTCTGCAATTATATGTTTTTTCTTCTTGATTTCAAGATTATTTTGTCAAACCCTTGGAGGAGTATAAGGCCATACACCCTCCATCAAGATCTATCTTTTGTTTTCATTGAAAATACTATTTACAAAGGTTTATACAAGGAATAAAAGGGATTACACCCTTGTAGATTTACCTTGCTAAGGTTTGTTTACTATAGGGAGTAAAAGGGATTACACCCCTAGAGGAGTAATAAACCCTAGATCATAAAAAAGAGACTCCATAACCCAATAGACAAGGCACTAATATTTTTTCATTGGAGATTGAATATTATGCAATTGCAAACATGTTTTCAAGGAGATTGAATGTGTAAGTTTGGAATTTAATTCTACATGCTTTAAGCTGTATTGTTCCCTAAGGGTGCCTTTTTTTTCCAAGTGATCTAGATTTTTTAATAGACATTTATCTATAGCCAATGGGGCTGCAACAAACTCACTCTTTTCTTACTTTTCTACCACTGAAATTCACTTGTAAGCCCAGGTAATTGTTCTACTGATTATAAGTTATTGTTTGGGTGGTTTACTCGTTGATTTTAGTGCCTAGAAATCACTTTTGCAGAAAATGTTTTCTACATCCATAAGTTTGTTATAAAATCTTGTTGATAACACTTAATAACATACTTATTTTGCTATCAAAGTCTTGTTTTAACTATTGGAAAATTGTCTGCTAATTGCTACCTTTATTTACAACATCATACACTTGATTTTGATGGTTAATTTTGCAGTTGTCATAACTTGTTTACAACATATCTATATTTCCATAGGACAAAAATGTTTCTTTTTTATTCCCCGTTGGTTTTGAGGCTTTAATATTCATAAATTGTCTTGTTTCGAGTAGGTCTAACATTGTTTTGCAAGTACACTACCTTGGCAACCATTTACTAGCTCATACAACTCTTTCTCAATATTCTTTCCCATCTTTGAACTTGTCCTATAGGGGCACTTTCTGATCACTTTCCATCTTCCATTGCAACCCCCCTATGGTCACCGAGAAGCCTTCCTTGTGTTGGAATCATCCTTCACTAAAACAAGGGGGACATCTATTGAGGTGACAGTGATAGTTGTTCCTAGTTGCATCACACCTTTGTATCTTATGTTGGGCTTTTCCCAAACTACAGACTGTGTGATAATATTTTTGGCGCCATTTCCTGGGAGGATTTCGAGTCCTTTCTGTTACACATCAAATTTCCACACCTAGGTACCTCACCCTAAATGTCACAAGTGTTGCAAAAGTTTCATATGCACCTTGCTAAGTGTCACATACACCTCAACACCATAAAATAACATATGTGACAATCCCTAATCAACGTGGAGGATAAATATATTATATGAAGGTCAAAATACTATGTGCACATGAATTAATTATTAATATTCATGAAAAGGAAATTAATTTAGTGTGAGAATCCACCTCACATTTGGTTTCCTACTTTTTAGGGGAGGTTGAGGATCTCATGGATGGTTGAAATGTTTCCTCCTTAAAATCCTTGAGATATATTTCCTCGATAAAATCCAGAAGATATATTTTCTCCCTAAATATCTTTGAGATCCCATTTTAGTGGATCTGATGAGTGATACTCTCCATGGTGGTTAAGCCTCCAAATCCTATATAATGAGGGATTTTCCATGGAGAAGAGAAAGGCAGATTAGAGATATCAAACTTATGATCTTGGGAGGAATCTTTTGGATATCAAACTTATGATCTTAGGAGCATCGTGCAAGGGATGGATGAGGAGGACTTGGAGAGGCTGCTACAACTGCATCTATAGATTGTAAGTATCTTTTTAATGTTCTCATTAATATATGCTTGGCCTATTTCCTTCTGTTTATGTATCTTTACATGTTCTTGTCTACTGTAGATGAATTTGTTTAATCTAGTATGCTAGAGTAGGAGATTCCTTGTGTCTCTTTGTTGTCTGTGGTTTGCAGGTATCAAGCTATGCGAACGAGTTTGGAGATTAAGCTCAAATTGGATTAGCAAGGACAAACACCGGGAATAGGTGCATCACACATTTTATCCTTCTCTCTTTTCAACTGGTTGAGAAAATATCAAAGGGATATTAGTGTCCATTTGCATCTTTCTGTCTCGGTATTAGGGGTGTAGAATCCGAGGGAAGATCCACTTGTCCGCAGGGGAATTTTTCTGTAACAAAAATTGGTGACTCTAATGGGGAAGGACATTAACTTTTTTTTCCTTGGATCGTCTCTACCTTTTTCCAAATTTTAGATCATTTTTATTGTTTGTTCTTGATATATTTCCTTTCTCCCCTCTTCATTGACAATTTAACAAAATTTAGGGAATTCTGGGTGAATTTTTCTAAGTTTCAAGTTCGATTCTGAGTTTATGGGAAGGGTAGCGCTCCCCTGGAGTGTATATTAGAGAAGTTATCTGTAATTAGATCTCCCCTACAGTGTATATCAGAGAACTACAATGCTCTGTGCCCTTGAAAAAGGAGAGTTGATATCCTTTTTTGGTGATTTCTGCCCTTTTCTGCTAAGTTTTTCCTGGTCTATCTTGGAGAGATATTTTCCCAGAGTCTATACTTTGTATTGTGGATTTTTTTGCGTTGTTTTTTTTTTTTTTGAAGAAAATTGCTATTTCTTTTAGCTATCTTTGAAATAAAAAAAAATAATTTCTTGCTTTGCATTAGATTGGGGGCATCTTTTCATTTGAAGTAGCGAAATTGCATGGTTTTTGGTATTTTTTGGTCTTGAATTCTTAAAAATTCCCCCCCTCATGGATGTGGGGACCAATAATCGTGTATTTGTGTATAGTCTCTTTGACTAATTTCTTGAGGATCTTGATATCGATGATTTTAATAAAATTTTGTGACATTGTGCATCTAGGAATGATAAACATTTTCTCTTTCTCGTAATATAACTTTCATTGAAGTGAAATATTTGCATTCTCATTTATTTGAAATATTTAGAGTTGGTCAAATCATCATTTAGTCCACGCCATTTTCCTATTGAGTAACAACATCTTAATAAAATTTACGTGTTAATTAAAATCTACCTAGAAACTTTTATTTCTAGGTCTCTTTGCAACCTACATTAGATTAGTTGTAGGGCTTTGGAATAGGTGTGAAAGATTACTTTCCAAAGATGTAAACAAACATAGAATCTTGAGTTAGGGTGTGGAGAAATCCATTTACTACATTTTTTCCTGGGAAACCCTTCTCACACAAGGGTCAACCACAAGGTCACATTAAGACCAAAAAAGTTACTAACCCTACTTTGTTGGTCTTGGTGTAGTGGTTTCACATATTATTGGGGGTCACTTGAGAAAACAACCCTATGTGGGCCTTCTCAAGTCGATTTCAGGCTCTGTTACCCTACCCTTGCGCATATATCAGACCGTTGACTGTTTCCCCATGCATCATTGTTGTATTTGGTAACCTTAGTGGCATTTCTTTAGGGTCAATACACGAGGTGACGGTGAAGGGGAAAGTCTTCCATGTACCTGGAATCGACGTTGGCCAAACTCACTCGGGATCCTTGGAGGGTAAATCCACGTTTATTGTGTGGAATCTTGCACCAAGGTGTAAGTCCGTTAAGTAGGTCGTCAATGTAACTTTTCCACCCACTTTATCTCATCCCCTTCTTACATTGTTCCCGCGATGTTGGATTTCATCACCAACTAGTGCATTCATTGTGAGAAGGTTTTGTTTGTTTACTTGCTTCCTAGATTTTTAACGTGTGTTGTTTTTTTTCCCTATCAGACTCTAGGTTGGATCTGGGTTTAATGACATCAATTCCCAGAACGACCAATGAAGCAACCCCTACTCCTAGGGAACCTTTTGTTTTTCCTTCTTATGGAAATGTTGGTCCTCTTTACATCACTACTTTGAGCCTTCCGGGTCTCACAATTGGGTTATTGATATGGTTGTTTTCCACTCTGTTAATCCTGAATGAAGAAAGTGCTTCGGTTGTAAGCACTTCCCCCAAATAACATCAACCTCATGTTGATCCTTTACCTTATTCACCAGTGAGATCTTCTTTTCCTTTTTCAGTTGCAAGGTATTCTTTCGTTTCATCTTCTTCCTCGAGTGAAAGATCTGAAGCTAGTAACCCAGTGAATAATAATAATAAGAAAAATAAGTAAGGGTCCAAACTTACAACCACTTCCAGACATATTGGAGAACAACTAATTACTATTAACCATGCTACGAGTGTTGATGATGCCGCGATAACCCAAAGAACCCATAAGCCCAAGTACCCTTGCAGGCTTTGTAAGGGTAACCACTTTCTAAGGGATTTTCCTAGTGTCCCCAAGGTCTTAGAAATGTGGTCTTCCACGTCATTAGCCCCTGTAGGACATGCTGGTGACACCCCGTCAGCTAGTGACATTAAGGTTGGAAAGAAGAAGAGGATTGTCAAATTTCCTTTATTGTTATGTGAAGGTGATCATTACTCTCACCTTTTCCCTCGTATGGATGAGGATTCTTATCTTTCGAAAAATATTCAACTTCCAACTAGTTATCGTAATATTTCTTCCAAATCGTCATTAGTTGATGGACTATTCAATCTGGTTCCATCCTCGGTAAGTCTAGTTGATCAGGTGGTCAATATGGGTTCATCCTCGGTTGAACCACAAACCCAAGTGGTTGATCCAGTTCTGTCATCGATCAACCCCACTCTTCATTTGAAAAGTGAAACCCAAGTGACTGATCCAGTTCTGTCATTGATCAAACTCACTCTTCATATGAAGATTTCAAGGTGGTCGATCTCGTTCCATTATCGATCGATCCCACTCCTCCTCTGAAGAGTGATAAAGTGGTCGATTTGGTTTCTTCATCAGTCGATCCCACTCCTCCCTTAAATAGTGTAACCAAAGTGGTCGATCCGGTTCCATCGTCAATCGATCCCATTCCTCCCTCAAAGAGTGCAACCAAATTGGTCGATATAGTTCCGTCATCGATCAATCCCACTCTTAAATCAAAGAGTGAGGATGTCGCTCAGTTCTAACTCGTTAATACTGATTCACTTGGACAAGGGTTCACTTCGCCCATCCTGATGGCACCCCCTTCAAAGAATCATATGATTTCTATTAATTGGAATCATTTGACATAACCCTGTCTTCCTTCTTATGTGCCTTTCCAAATCACTGTGCATGTTTGTGATATGACTATTCGTAATGTTGTAATAGATGGAGGTTCTTCTATTAACATCTTATCTGTGAATGATTGAAAATATTTTGTTTCCCCGTAGCTTGTGCCTGTGACTTAGAATGTATTGACCTTTGACAGATGAGTTAGTCAACCTTTAGGGATCCTTCCTCAGTTTCCAGTTACTTTGGGAGGAAAAATGATCTATGTCGATGTAATGGTAGTTCACGACCCCTTGGAATTTAACCTACTTCTTGGGTGAGAATATGTCTATGTTATGAGAGCTTTTGTGTCCACTCTCATTCGCGTGATGTGTTTCCCTCAAAATGGAAACATAGTAACGATTGACCAACTTTCTTTCATTGATCCTCATCTGATTGTCAACCATCCGCCTTCCCTGAACAATCCATACATGTCAGCGATGTCTACCCCACCACAAGTCAATTATTTAATGATCTGCCCCATGCGTTCAACCCCGCACGAGAGGGAATCTCTCCCTTCTCTTGACTTAGATATGGTATTTTACATGGTCATATCTTCGATAGGGATATTGGAGCCAGATATCCCTCCCCTTATCGAGTTCGTCGACATGTATTCCTTCCAGAGTGCTTTTCTTCCATCCAGAAAAGAACTCCTAGAAGCCATGGCTGACATTTTTCCCTTGACATGTATTCCTTCCAGAGCATTTTCCTCTTGGAATCCATGATCAATAAGAGGCTACGAGCATAGTTTTACTCTCTGTAGCAAGATCGTTAAAAAATGAAACAAAAATATGGGGATTGAACCCAAAATCTACGAGCATAGTTTTCCTTTGTGTAGAAATCTCGTTAAAAAATGAAAAAGAAATATGGGGATTGAACCTGGAGACATGAACACAATTTTCCCCTCTGTAGCAAGCTTGTTAAAAAATGAAACAAAAATCCGGGGATTGAACCCAGAGCCATGAGAATAGTTCTTTTCATGTGTCAATCTCGTTAAAAGATGAAACGGTCACCTCTCCTAACAAGTCGAGTCTTTCGCTAGATCTCATAGATATGAAGTTGAGTGTTTAGCTAGATATCGTATATGTCGAGTCAAGTCTTTTGTTAAGTCTTCTATTTAAAAATTCATTTCATCCACCCTTATCCTGTTTCTCCATCTAGTATATAAATTGGTGACAACCTCAAAGTCGACAAATAAAATGAATCTTGGGGGGGCGTGTCTCCAACCTTTGATTATCATTCTGGAGTTAAGACACTAGATTTTCAAGCTGTGGGTAGAGTACCAACCATCCATGGGTATCCTTACCTTTGGAAATTATGTTGGGAATTTACAAGCATAAGTTTAATTTTGTTTCAAGCTTCTGTAAAAATGAAACCAATACCGAGCTTAGTATTTTTTCTTTCTCGTGCTCGTAAATACATGAGAATGTGACCGAGTACAATTTTATCACTTTTTCGGACTCACAAAGGTTGTAATAAAAATGAACCCCCTAGTCTCCTTTAAGCTCTTTTGAGACTCTCTAAACATGAAAAGATTGTCGAGTGATCTTGCTTCCTTTCACACTCGTTAAAAGGTTTGAAAGGGCATCTTTCAAGTGGTTTTTTATCGCTTTTTTGGCCCCATGAGACTAAAATTATGAAAAAAGACAACCTTGGAGTCACCTTTAAGTTCTTTTCAGACTCTCTAAACATGAAAAACCATAGAGTTTTCTTCTCTGGACTCTCTAAACTAAACATTGAAGGGCCCATATGGGGACAAACCCTTACTTCTTCTAGTTCGTTAAATAAAGGAAGAGGAACTTACTGAAGGTGAGTTATATTGAGAATGTGTTATCCTCCTCAAACTCATTAAATTAAAAAGAGGTACTCATCTATCTGGGTGGGGAAAATATTGAAGGAAGTGGATCAAGTTTTTGAGAATCCTTTATGGAAGCTATTGTCACCCTTAAACATGGCACCTGTTTACATCTCGTATTATAGTTGGGTGATCTTATTGTCTTTGAGTCATACCAATTCCATGTGTCTCCATATGTTTTCGTCTAGTCGAAGAGTGCTCTTATTGTCATCACATTACATTCTTTGTACTCGTCGAGTCAATGCTGCCAAGTCAGTTGTTGTGCCTCATCATGTTCAAGGGATTTTTCACTTCAAACCATCCATCTGCACTATTGACAATTTCCATTTCATGTGTCATTCCATACTCATTCGATTCACCATCTTACATCACTTTCCTATGTCAGTTTCGTGTCGATGATGGGGGATACATCAAGGCCCTCCTTCGACGAGTATTTTCCTGTTGACTTCAACACATCATCCGATTAGACTTAGAAACCAGTTAGTACCTTGGTGCCTGCATGCCTCAATGGCAGGCCTCCTCACCTCTAACAATAGGTTTACATCATTGACCTCTGATCGGATGATTCCATGAATGTTTGACTTCAACTCATTTATTCAAATTCGTTGGATTGTACTAGGGTACCTTGGGAGTCATTGACATCATTGGTGATTTCCCTCACACTTGTTAACGATTTACCTCAATGACCGATAATCAAGTGGTTTTTACCATGTTCGACATCAAAACATCTATTCACATGGATAGATTTGTGCCACATTGGGATTGGGACGAAGACTTGGGTTGAGCGTTGACTATGTTATCTACTTTTCCCAGGGTGTGAAGGAGATCATTTGAGCATGCTAATATATAGACTGCTACATAGATCCACATTGTATTGGTTTGTGGCTATGTTTTATCAACTTGTAGCTCCACTGTGTATTTCTCGTGGCTACGATATGTTCATTTCATGGAGGTATGGATCCACATTGTATCTTTGGTAGCCATATCCTTAGTCACTATTTTTCATGGATCCGCAGTGTATTGGTTGATGACCGTTCTTTGAGTCATCTCGTATTCCAAGCATAGGTATGTCTGCCTCGAAAATGGAACATATATTAATATTGTTTGATGGTTGTTTGTATATTCTTCGAGGTTCTCCAACTCCACACCCTTGCATTGAAGAATTGTAAAGTGTTTCGGCCATCAATTTCTCTTCTGACCTCACACTTTAGGGGGCATACTGTTACACATCAAATTTCCACACCTAGGTACCTCACCCTAAGTGTCGCAAGTGTCGTAAAAGTTTCATATACACCTTTCTAAGTGCCACATACACCTCGACACCATGAAATAACATATGTCACAATCCCTAGTCAACGTGGAGGAGAAATATATTATATGAAGGTCAAAATACTATGTGAACATGAATTAATTATTAATATTCATGAAAAGGAAATTAATTTAGTGTGAGAATCCACCTCACATTTGGTTTCCTATTTTTTAGGGGAGGTTGAGGATCTCATGGATGGTTGAAATATTTCCTCCTTAAAATCCTTGAGAGATATTTCCTCCCTTAAATCATTAAGAGATATTTTCTCTCTAAATATCTTGGAAATCCCATTTTAGTGGATGTGATGAGTGATCCTCTCCATGGTGATTAAGCCTCCAAATACTATATAATGATGGTTTTTCCATGGAGAAGAGAAAGGCAGATTAGAGATATCAAACTTATGATCTTGGGAGGAAGCTTTTCGATATCCAATTGATGATATTGGGAGAATTGTGCAAGGGATGGATGAGGAGGACTTGGAAAGGCTGCTGCAATTGCATCTATAGATTGTAAGTGTATTTTTAATGTTCTCATTAATATATGCTTGGCCTATTTCCTTCTAGTTTATGTATCTTTACATATGTTTTTCTATTGTAGATGAATTTGTTTAATCTAGTATGGTAGAGTAGAATTTTCCTTGTGTCTCTTTGTTGTCTGTGGTTTGCAGGTACCAAGATGTGCAAACAAGTTTGGAGATCAAGCTCAAATTGGAGAAGTGAGGACAAACACTGAAAATAGTTGCATCACACCCTTTCTCATTCTCTCTTTTCAACTAGTTAAGAAAATCTTAAAGGGATGTTAGTGTCCATTTTCATATTTCTGTCTCGGTATTAGGGGTATAGAGTCTGAGGGAAGATCCACCTGTACACAAGGGGATTTTTCTGTAACACTTTTTGACCCATAATGAAATTTGGAAAGTCTATCCCAAATCCTTTACTTTAGGCTTACCTAGAGACTGTATTTAATGGAATTTCTTGTTTCAACTTTGATGAACTTCATAAGTTTATCTGGAAACTCAATTGAGGGAAGATGCCCTCTTTAATTTTGATGAGCCTTGATCTCTTTTGGAAATTTCATTGAGGTGTCATTCCATGTAATGTAACCATGGGACCTTGGCATATGCATGCAATGTATCCTTCCCCTAATATCCAAGGTATTCCTAGGTATCCAAATAATTATCCTCTAGAATGGAACTAGAATTATACAAAGTTTAATGGTGATCCGACCCTAGTGGTCACCCATGTTGTGAATTATTTGAAATATACTTCAACATTGAATGTATTACATGATCATATACTAATGCAATAATTTTTAGAACCTCTATATTTAAGACAAAAGAAGTGGCTCATACATTCATGCAATTCGAGGAGCATAACCTCCTCCATAAGGCTTGTTGAACAATTTATCGTATGTTGGGGCCCAACCACTCATAATTTGCAAGATAATTTATAAGAGATCAAAGATGCTCTTTATAGGGAAGGTTTTCCAATGGATGATGAGACGATAGTTGAATAATATAAAACTGAAAATAAAAATCATCCACCCTCTGAAAAAGAAGTGCTTGAAGAATGGGTCAATGAAGAAAGTCGCCAAGAAGAAGAAGGTTCTGGTGAAGTGAAACATGTTGAGAACCCATATGAGACATCCATATCTATTCTCCCACTTGATGAAGATGAAGCCATCCAACCTTTCTTTCCTCCTGCACATGAATATGAAGAAGTGATTAGTCCCAATGATTCAGATGAGTTTGTGGAATCAGACCCCTCCGACATGGTTGATCACCACATTGATGATATCATATATATTGGGAGGCATAGATGGGATGTAATTTGTTTCATTTTTTATGGAGATCACATTTATGACATGGAAAGTAGTTTTACAATGAAAAATGATGACGTTTTACTCCCAAATGATCCATTTATTTAGCAGCTTGACGATGATATGGTTGCAGATAGTTTTCATCCACTTACGGATGACTTGTTACATGGTACTCATGATTATTTTTAGTCATTCCTTAGGAGTTGTGGTGCATATCCTTTTGAGTGTTAATATTGGTTATATAATGAAGATCTTCCACCATCCTTTCATTCAAATTTTGATGGACATGAGACCCTGGTTAGCTCAGAACAATAGAAGACTCAAACTACCAAGCAACAATTTTTTCATCCTGGGAATTTTTGCAGGTATTTGCAGATAAAGAGGAAACAATTTTTCAATAGTGGGAAGATTTCTTTCTCTTCAAATAAGGCCATCCCTTGCCTCTTATCTTCCTCTTTGAGAAACCATGCAATTTCCTTTCGATCTTTTATCCCCTCTTAGTCTTCAGGAAATATTGATCATGTGAGTGAGGATGAATATGAGCCATCATCAATGTATGGTATCCCTATTCAGAGATGGGTGGATCAATCTTGTGTCCATTCTTTCACACATGATTTTGTCCCTCCCACCCACCTTCATGAGTTGCTTTTTATGATTGATTATATGCTTATTCATATTTATGATTTTTATGTTCTTAGCTTGTCCTTGATATTTTTTTATAAGTAAGCATAGGGGGAGATACCTTGATGATATTTGAATAGGTGGCTGAATTGGTTGTATGATTTCACTTGACATATTTAGGAATTGATTTCTACGGGCCTTGGGACCTAGGTAAGTAGGTAGGTCACTTTGGTTTACTACATTTGCATTTGTGTGTTAATCCTAGTGTATTTCCATTTGCTTTCATGATTTTATTTACATGTTTATTTATTTGCATCTATGCATGATTGTTATGATACATTTGTTTGAGTCATATTACATGTTAGTTAATATCTTTTTAAAAATGTAAAATTTTCTTTTTAAAGAGTAGTTGAATTTTTGAAGTTTTTATTATATGAATAAAGGGTGAGAAAGCCACCCTTCAATGCTCTAATATATTTGCTTGAGCATGTGGAGGAATAGGTCTTAAAATGAGATGTTTAGGTTCTCATGTACTCTACGATGAGCACATGTCCCCAAGTAGGAGCCAGATGTTACCCCCCCATGCCTAGGGGTAACTAAGGAGATTATGTCTCGAGGCCTGTAGGTTGAAAACATGGAGTACCGAGATCCATATGATCAAAAAATACCACATTATGAAGATAAAGAACCTCCTCTCCACTACACACCACCATTTTTCTTCAACAACACAACAAAATCCACCACACTGGCTTGGCCCTTAGAGGACAACAAGTCTTGCTTCATGAGGTAACATGTCCAGTCTCATGGTAAGTGTCACTTTAATAATTGAAGCATCTGAACATGTTGCAAATAGTCCTTTCTTGATTTTGAAAATGTTTGCCTAGAAATTATACGTTACCTTGGTGGTTGACATGGTTTCCTAGTAATTAGGTCACCCTTAGAAATAGGGTTTCTACTAGGGGTCTCCTTGAAGGGTCCTCACACCATTCCCGCCCATAATTACCAATCTCCATACTTCTTCCCCTTTGTTTCCTCAAATTTTGGGTTGTAGGGTTCACTGACCCCAAGAAGGGCTTGTAACTAATTTCATGGGAAGAAGGGGCTAAAGGCCCAGAGGTGTTGTAGCTGGAAAAAGTTAAGAACCATAAATTATCCTTCTAGATTCTTGCCCTAAGGTCCTGAGAGAAATGAAATGCTTCTCCATAAAAAGTGAAGGACCTGTAAAACGAAAAAGACAAATTAATAATTGTCCCTCTTGTTGGGAAAATGAATTTTGCGGTGTCACTTAGTTTCCATTGCATATGGAAGTCTGTGTGTTTCTAACTTCAAGTGGAATTGCAATACTTTTTACTTTCCATTGCACACAATACTCAATGTTTGGACCCTAATAAATGAATGGAAATAAAGGAATTGAAAAAAGGTTGCATTGACAATGAAGGTGCATCACACCTGTTACGAGGAAAATCTCTCTATGGTTAGGGGAAAACCACAACGGACGAAATGAAACTCATAAATCAACTCTAATATCAAGTATGCTATATAAATGAAAATGATAACAAAAGAAGGTTGGAAGCCTACCTCATTCGGACATCCTAAGAAGACCACTGTTGAGCATGTGACCCAAAGCTTTACACCTACAACTTGTCCTCAACAACAAAGATATGAAAGCATGTGGAAATTATATAGAATGTTCACATATAAATTAGTATAATCCATTAACATACATAACAAATATGACCATAGAAAGTGATATAGATATTTTCAATATATAAATTGGACGATAAAATAGTATTTCTATTAATGTAATCAACATAAATACATAGGTGACAACCTTCTGTAACGACACATATTGGAATGGAGAAACTAAGTCCCTCCATCTAGGCCTTCACCACTTCAATCCTCCACAAAGGAAAACTCACAAGTAGTAGGAGTCAATGAGGTTCTCCATCTCAAGATAGGAAGATATTGGGTGTTATGAGGAAAATATCTCTATGGCATGGTGTAAACCACAACAGACAGAATGACATGTATAAATCAACTCTAATCCCAAGTATGCTATACAAATGAAATGATACCAAGAAAAATCCAAGAGCCTACTTCGTTTGGACGTTCGATGAATATCACCGTTGAACACGCAACTCAAATATTTATACCTACAACTTGTCCTCAACAACCAATATACACAATCATATGGTGTGTTGGAACATATATAATCCTAAACTTTGAGCTTTACACTCTCCACTTCATGAAAATATAATATTTTCCAAAGTGGTAACTCAATAAATTAACTTTCGAAATTCAAATCAAATTTATTCCTGGTTAATTAAGGCGCACATAATATCCATCGTTGATGAAGTTTCCACATTTGATCGAACGATCCTATTTTCCCCAGAATTTTGGAGGCGCCTGATTTTTAAAGATTCAAATCACTAAAGGTCTCTCTAGATCTTCGTGCTTCAGACTTTTTGAGAAGTCTTAACGGTAAAAGACCCAAAACCCTAAAGTGTCCGTTCCTCACTTTTTATAAACCTTTAAAGGACACGAGTCATAGTACATGTGTGTTTTTTGAGTCTTCCTTGGGTTGACATGTGGCATCCATTTCTCGCATTTTTGTTTGAAAATTCATACGATTCTAAGTAACACGTGGCACCACCTATTCTCGACATGTCATCAAGAATGACATCATCTTTGAAATGTCACTACAGGAGGTGATTCTTCGGAAATATAACAAAGAGATCATTCGCAAAACCACGAAGCACTAAAATGATGAAGTATTAAATCTTAATTAATCAAGTTAATCTTGGTCAAAAGATAGTTAACGAATTCTCACTTTGGATTTTAAACATTTACCTTTCATCACATCCTAAAATATCCAAAGTTTGAATTTCTGAAACACTTAAACTTAAATGTGATTAATTAAAACTTAAAAGCGATTATCAGATAATCAATCATTTTGCAGTTTCGGGTTTCGAGGATTTCTTCTCAAGCTACATTTAAAAACCCTGAAGTCAGAATACCCAAAGAAATTGATGTTAAACATTATTAATTAATATTTTAAAAGGGATTATCTCATAATTAACTTTTCGCGGATTCACGATTCGGGAAATTTCAAATCTGTTTCATCCAAAACTCTCGAAAACAAATCGCTTATATTAATGGCATTTATCACAAATAAATGGTAATGATTTTTAGCACAGATTGTGGATCTCCAGGTATAATTTCCCATTAAGGTTAATAAAGTTTCCGTCAGTAAAGGTATACTCGAATCAAGGCCCCTGATGTGAATTAAAATGCTTGATTTTGAATTTCATTTTCATCTTCTGCAAAGTAGTAAGTTTCATCCTAGTAAGAATCTCACGCAATTGCCTCTGCAACATGTATCCTTGTTATATTTTCTATATCATGGCACCACATAAGATGATGAATAAGACTGATGCAACTAGTGAAGGTTCAAATCCAAATGCGGAGATTCTGTCAGACACTACTTCGTGAGCTATAGACTCGGTTAGATATTGGACACAGGTGTTCGAGATTTTGGAACATGAGGTTATAAATTGACGAGAATATTCTGGCGATGAACTAGACGATACTCACGGAGATAAACTTAGAATTATAGCCCATTCTGAGATTCACAAGATAGTTTCACAGCTGAGGCTCATGCCATATAATGACATGATAAGTTGGGCCCTGGAAAATGTCGACGTCCAAACCAACAGAATTTTCAACTCTCAAAAGGTTGTTGTTGGGTCTTTTCGACCAGAACACATACGAGTAATGTATAAGACATCTCCCAATTTTAAATATAATTACAATGCTACATTCATGTTGGAGTTTGAGAAACATGAGTGCATACAATATGACAAAATCTATCATGATATAATCAAGTCCTAGTGGGGGCACCTAGATAAATTTAGATCCGACGCTCATGGCATTTATGCCACAACATCGTTGGATAATCATATGATTAATGTAGCTATGATTCTCTATAGAATATTCTAGAAGAAGAGTCCTACCGATTTCTCGGTGGCATGGGTGCAATTATGCATGAGGTGGCCGAGGGATTCTCTTTTAATTGGGAATTTTTATTATCAGACAACTTGGCTAAAGAAATCACAGAATACAAATTGGTGAAGTCAAAGGGGCAACCCACCCCTTTCTATATGTTCGCATATATCATGGATGCTATTTGCTTCATAACCCCTTTACCAGACCATCTAATATGCTGAGAAGTATCTTATCAAACAGTGACAGGGGGCATCAACAAGGAGTTGAAATCAACCCAGAAAAAGGTATTGCCTACATTCCCTCTCCAGGTTGGTATGTTTTCGTTATTAGACTTCGGTCACTCCAAATAGGAGGCTGCAACTCTAGAGGATGTCAAGTTGGTTGACATCGAGTTTAAAATGCATGACCCCCAGAAAATCATGGAAAACCACCTGGCCCAATACAACTTGAAGAGCTATGTGCAAGAAAACTCCCCACATGATGAAATATTTAGGGGAGTTAGGTATTATGAGGAAGTATTGAATAGAGTCCAAACCTTGTCCCCAGATCAACAAGCCAGTTTCTTCAGTTTTCAAAGGCACAGATGAAACATCTTGCCGAAATTACTACAGAGAAAATCGATAACCATTTCGTCTACACAGGAAACTGTACCTCCGAGATTTGAGACAGGGAGCTCTGGAAAATAGGATACTGAGGAAAACCCAAAGAACACCAAAGTTTTAATGTAGGAATTGAAATCTTCATTATCAAGTCCATTATGCCCTCAAGAAATGACTCATCTCGAAACTTTCATAAATCAAGGGAAGGAGACATCTCTTTCTACACCAACCATTTTGAGTTGTGATAGTTTTGTATAAATATATAGATTGAAGATCTATTAAAGGCGACTTCTTTCCGATTGTAATAGAGAAAACTCTCCTTATTGAGTATTAATACAAGTGCAGACAAAGATTCCAAATTTTGTTTAGTTTGGGTTATGTGTTTCTTCTGTTTTTCCATATCTCATCATTTCTTTATGCATTCCTTGATAAATGTTTGATTTCAATTTAGTATAGAAACTACCTTAATTGTATTTCATCGTTAATTTGTTAAGTAAGCAATTTTTCCTTTGCATTTACTGAGTAAATCAAGACTTGTGAACTGTGTGGATTATTGTATCTTATACTTTATTCAAGGTTACACTATCTATTTTCTTCCACTTCAACAAGGTGATATTCTTCAACAATTGATGCCTTGCTTTGTTTTACAGTTTTGCAGTTTTCTTTCACATCATTCGATATTACAATTTTGACCCAGACACGAAATACAACCTTTGTGCTGCCATTTTGTTAATTTCATTTAAGGTTTTTCTCATATAACTAAGGTAGAAAAAGTACTTTTAAAAACACTCTCTTTAAAATTTCTTGATGCCTGACATTACTCTTTGAGCCTTAAGTTTAATCTCAGGAACAACATCTTTTTGGCTACATTGCCGGGGACAGAGAAACAAAGTTGTTTTTCCCTGGGAAAACGACAAGGTAAGATTCTATATTTGATAGTGAACAAAGATTGAATACACAAGTAAGGATATTTTTATCTTTCACTTGGTGACTCCACCATATATAAACTGGCATTCGGTCGAAAGAATACTAGGATGAACCCAAACTAATGCAGGAGCATCTCTCCACATCAGCCAGCCAGCTAGCCAGCCACGTCGAGCGCGTGCATTCAAAGATGAAAAGAGAGGCACAACCTCATTTGAAAGATGAATTGAATGTAATTTAATGTCTAGGTTGGTGATCCATAGAGCCATGCCTTTGTGCAGGCTATAGATAAGATCAACCATAAATGTTTGTAAGGCTAAGATCTAGATCCAGATGCAGACTAGACAGCCCATTCAATGTAATTGAATAGGGTAGGTAGGTTGGAGGGAAGAGCTCGAAGAGCCCCCTCAGGTAAAAGAGATTTCGGATCTCATTTTGAAAAAAAAAAGTCGAGAGAGTTGTAATGGTTGTAAGAGAAGAGCCAGAGAGAGCTCGAGAACACCCTTGTAAAAATAGGCATTTTCCATTTTTAATATAAACAGAAGTAGTATTTCCTGCATGTATTTTGTGTTATGTGGATGTCTGTGAGTGTTCTTATATGATGTAGATGTATACGGTAGGTTTTCATTTGCAGGAGTGTATTTGATTTCAGGTGAAGGTCTTTAAGGCTTCACATCAGGAGGGTGTGACAGAACACTGCGGGTTCTGATAGCCATGCACAGAGGTTGCACTTCTGAATTCTGCGGGTTCTGATAGCCATGCACAGAGGTTGCACTTTTGAATTCTGCGGGTTCAGACGAAGACGTGTTGCGGCACCGTAACTGGAATCAACAAATCAGGAGGAAGACCTCAAGGTTGCTTAACACCTTGGAGGCAAGGTTGTGTATGAGAGACACAGTTGTAGACAGAAGCTCTGAGGAGTTCTGTAGAGCTCTGCCAGGTGGGCATTGAGCACATGCACAGGGTGCAGTTGGAGGAACTCTATTGTGAGTTCAAATAGAAGCCAGAATCATTCAGGATTCGGTGAAGCTCTGCTAGGTGGGCATCGAGCTAGTGCAAGTAGTGCACAAAGATAAAACTCTACTGTGAGTTCAAGAAGAGAAAGAATCACAGAGGATTCTGAGAGCTCTGCCAAGTGGGCATTGAGCGGGTGCATAGGTGCACAGGAGGACAGAACTACTGAACATTCTGTGTAAAAGATATTCTGCGAGGAGGGCATAGAGACAGTGTGCAGACAAGCACAAAGAGAAGATAACTCTTTAAGTTTTGTAATTTGACGAAGAGTCCACTGAGGGATCTTCAGAGAGTTGCTGAACACCCTGATAGGCTCAGTAAGAGGTTTCTTGAGCAAATAGAGAGCCAGGAGGCCATTACATTCTCAATCTGCAGGAGAAGGGAAGAAGGATAAAATCCCGTAGGGGTTTGAGCGTTTGAGAAGATTAGGAGAGGCAACACTGTGGGTGCGTGAAGACCCTGTAGTGGCGTAGGAGTCCAAAAGTCCCTTGAGGATTCGGGCGCAGAAGCTCAGGAGGGCAAGTGCTTTCACGCACAGAGTCGGGCTGCAAGGAGTGCAGAGGCTGAAGAACTCTTTGGAGAGTTCAAAGTTCCCAAAAACTCAGGAGGAACAACGTTATGGAGAACGCGTGGTGAGAACTCAAGCAAAGGAGATCGCAGAGAAAGAAGACAAAGGTTAAGGCCTTTGGGAGACTTGGAATTATTCCAAGCACAAAGAGAAAGTGCACAAGCTCAGGAGGGAGCACAACAACCATCAGATCGACAAAAGAAGAAACCTGGACCGTTGAAGATTTCACGTCTAGAGAGCATAAGAGGAAGCATGCAGGAAGAAACGATCTGCATCGTCAGATCTGGAGAAAAATCCCGTCAGCCATCAGATTTGGCGAGAAGTGAGGAGGTTACGACTGGGTTTCCAAGGTGCAAGCCCAGGAGATTATCGACCATCGGATGTTCACACAAAATCTCGTCAGCCGTTGGATTGGGAGAAGATGCTTGGAGTTTAGTCTCTGGAGTGTGTGCAGAAGAAAAGGTGATTTGAGCCGTCAGATCTTGAGAAAATACTTGTCAGCCGTCGGATCGGACAGGAGCTGCACGAGGTTTACCATCGAGACATCAGCCATCGGCATATCGGGAGTCACTAGGACAAGAGATCGGGAATTTTGATAGGAAATTACTTGGAACGATCTGAACCGTCCATTGGTGGAGATGCGTGGCGGAGATCGAGCATCTGTCGGTACTTTGGCGCATCAGAGTGAGATTGGGAATTTCTATAGTGAAAACCCCGACACAAATCTGAGCCGTCCATTTGGGGAGACAGGTGTCAGAAATCCGAAGAGAGTCGGGATATTCGGCATCAGGAAATCAGAGTTCCTGGTGACAAGGTGTTTATGCATTTTGGAATCGCGAAGCTCGAAACCCCGACAGTGGGAAGGTGCCATTGTGGAAGCTAGTTGTCAGCATATCAGAGAAGGAAGAAAGCTCCGTTGTGTGGGGGGATAGCTGTCAACCTATCGGGATTTGGAGGATCAGAAATCCCGTGAGCAATTGCATTTTGGCATTGGAAACCCTGAAACCCCGACGAGCGATAAGACTGCGGTCATGGGGATAGTGGTCATGTGGGTCAGGAGCCTAGCCAAGAGGGCTAACACATAAGGAGCACGTCAGGATTCGAGGGATCGCGAATCCTGAGGACGATTTCATTTTGACATTGAAAATATCGAAACCCCGATGAGGAGGTATGGCTGTGGTCATATAGGGGGAAGGTCATGTGGACCACGAGATTAGCCTGGAGGGCTAACGGTAGTTGGATCACATCTCGATTTTGAAGCCCAAAACCCTGACGGAAGGAATATAAGGCTGCGGTCTTATGGAAACCGATCATATGTACCAGAAGGCATAGCCAGGAGGGGCCAAGGCCGAAAGAGATCTCATCGAAGATCGGGGATTCGAGAGTACAGGAAATCTCGACATTAGAAAGGATGAAACCCCGAAACCTGAGATTAAGTCAGGGAAAGGTCATGGTTAAGTTCGAAAAAACCATGCGGGTGAAGAAAGGACATGTGGATCGGGTTTTCACAGGGATTCCATTGGGAGTCCAAAGAGCTAATTCGGTTCACATGAGGAATTTAGATCGATCCTTAGAGAGGGTGAGTAGAGGGTAGAAATCACCTACGTCAAGTGGTATCAGAGCCTATTTCTTGTCTGTATATCTCATGTAGGAAGAGGCAGGAAGAAGTAAAGAGCACTCTGATACACATCAAGTGGTATCAGAGTAGGAACTTCACTTGTATATTTTAGATGAAGCGAGAAGGTAAAAGAAGACAGAGTAATGGAGACTCTGTGAGGATTGTTTGCAGGTAGGCGACAATCAAAAATATAGTCAGGGAGACTGTAAGAAGATGAAGCTAGTAGAACTCTTAGTGCGGAGTGACAGCAATAGGTTTGCTAGGAAAGAAGACAAAGACAACACCATGGTTACTGGAGACCATAGGCATGCTGGAAAGAAGAGGAAGGCAGAAAATCTTGCAGAAATGGATAAAGAAATGGATAAAGACCTCTATGAATTAAAGGCAGACATAGAGAAGCTCAAACTGTGGATGCGGCAGGATAAGAGGTCGAGATGGATGCGTGAATGGCCCATGAGGAAGCCGAAAGAAAAATGGCCAGTCAAGGAGTTGATAGTCAGAGGGCAGCGGAGGTTGTTAAAAAGATGGTTGAGGTATGCTGAAAACCTCAATGGACCAGAAGAAGAAATGGTTCAGGTGTGTGAACCGGAGATTGGGAGAGGTCTCGATGATGAAGAAAATGAATTGGGATCATTTGAGGATCTCAAGCACTACCAGGATGGCAGAGAGGAAATTCCAGTTTGCCAGGAGGGAAAATAATTGAGATCACTACGGGATCTTAGAGACTGTCATGAGGACAACCAAGGAATTTCACATTGCCAGCTGGGAAATGAAATGAGATTGCTAAGAGATCTCAAGGACTTCCAGGAAAGCATCTTAAAATGCCAGGTGGGAAGATATGAGAATTCGAGACTATCTGAAAGTCTCATGGACTCAGAGGTGAGTTCAATTTAGCAAGGAGTGCTGATGAAGATGGGATCAATTGATATCATAGTCTTCCAGGAGAGAAGTGGAAGCATCCCATATTGCCAGGTGGGCAGGGATGAGTAGATGAGACTATCTGTGGGTCTCATAAGCTTAGAGGTGAGTTGGAATCAACCTGAGGAGCTGACAAAGCAGGTGAGCTCGGAAATGAGTTTGGATTAGCATGTGCAACTGACAGGGGAAGATATGAGAGATCTTTTGATGATTGGGGGAATTCAGATATTCCTACCACTTGCCCAGGAGGAGGCAGAAATCTATGTTGCAGGTGCAGCAACAACAGTAGAACAGTCAGATGTGACTGTCAGGAAAGAAGAGGGATTGGAGCAGACTTTGGAAGCTGCCCAAGCAGAAGAAGAAAATTATCATTCGGAGGAGTGTCTCAATGCTTTCAGCCAGGAATCTGAAGAAGCTGTAGCACTGAAGCTAACAACAGAAGAAGCAGGAGATGATGATGAGCATTCTGAAGAATGGCTCAATATTTTCAGCCAGGAAGCTGAAAAGACTGCAACAGGGGAGTTTGCAGAAGAGGAAGAAGAAGGAGTAGACAACATTTGCTTTGCTGATCCGTGGGAATAGATTGAATTCCTGAAAGAGAGGGTGAAGCTACAGAGTGTGCACATCCAAAAGGTGAAGTTGGAACCTGACGAAGAAGGAATGGGAGACCATGATGATCTGCTCATGTGCCAAAAAATTTTGCAGCTGAGGACATTGCAAAAACAGAGCCAACCACTGGAGCAACTGGACGAGGTGATAGAAGAGATCATGGAGCTGATGATCCAATCAGTAGAAACTGCCAGTAAGGTCAGGCTGGGTAGAAGAGAAGCAACAGCAGCAGCGCAGAACCAATAACAACAGCAGAATGGAGCAGATGGGAAGCTCCAGATATTTGTTTGGGATCCAGGAGGATTTCCAACAGCTGAGAGGGGAAGCTCATGAGCAGGAGCTCATGAATTTTGCAGCTAAGGAGTTTGATGCAGGAGCATCTCTCCACATCATCCAGCCAGCCAGCCAGCCACGTCGAGCGTGTGCATTCAAATATGAAAAGAGAGGCGCAACCTCATTTGAAAGCTGAATTGAATGTAATTTAATGTCTAGGCTGGTGAGCCATAGAGCCGTGCCTTTGCTTAGGCTGTAGATAAGATCGGCCATAAATGTTTGTAAGGATGAGATCTAGATCCAGATGTGGACTAGACAACCCATTCAATGCAATTGAATAGGGTAGGTAGGTTGGAGGGAAGAGATCGAAGAACCCCCTCAGGTAAAAGAGATTTCAGATCTCATTTTGAAAAAAAAAAAGTCGAGAGAGTTGTAATGGTTGTAAGAGAAGAGCCAGAGAGAGCTCAAGAACACCCTTGTAAAAACATACATTTTCCATTTTTAATATAAACAGAAGTAGTATTTCCTGCATGTATTCTGTGTTATATGGGTGTCTGTGAGTGTTCTTATATGCTATAGATGTATACGGTAGGTTTTCATTTGTAGGAGTGTATTTGATTTCAGGTGAAGGTCTTTGAGGCTTCACACCAGGAGGGTGTGACAGAACACTGTAGGTTCTGATAGCCATGCACATAGGTTTCACTTCTGAATTCTATGGGTTCAGACGAAGACATGCTGCGGCACCAGAACTGGAATCAACAACTCAGGAGGAAGACCTCAAGGTTACTGAACACCTTGGAGGCAAGGCTGTGTAAGAGATACACAGTTGCAGACAGAAGCTCTGAGGAGTTCTGTAGAGCTCTGCCAGGTGGGCATTAAGCACAGGCACAGGGTGCAGTTGGAGGAACTCTATTGTGAGTTCAGACAGAAGCCAGAATCATTCAGGATTCAGTGAAGCTCTGCTAGGTGGGCATCGAGCCAGTGAAAGTATTGCACAAAGATAGAAAACTGATGTGAGTTCAAGAAGAGACATAATCACTGAGGATTCTGAGAGCTTTTCCAGGTGGGCATTGAGCGGGTGCATAGGTGCACAGGAGGACATAACTGTTGAACGTTTTGTGTAAAAGATATTCTTCCAGGAGGGCATAGAGACAGTGTGCAGACAGGCACAAAGAGAAGATAACTCTTTGAGTTCTGTAATTTGATGAAGATTCCACTGAGGGATCTTCACAGGGTTGCTAAACACCCTGATAAGATCAATAAGAGGTTGCTTGAGCAAACAGAGAGCCAGGAGGCCGTTACATTCTCCATCTGCAGGAGAAGGGAAGAAGGATGAAATCCTGTAGGGGTCTGAGTGTTTGAGAAGCTTAGGAGAGACAACACTATGGGTGTGTGAAGACCCTGTAGTGGCGTAGGAGTCCAAAAGTCCCTTGAGGATTCGGGCGCAGAAGCTCAGGAGGGCGAGTGATTTCACTCACAGAGTCGGGCTGCAAGGAGTGCAGAGGCTGAAGAACTCTTTGGAGAGTTCAAAGTTCCCAAAAACTTAGGAGGAACAACGTTATTGAGAACGCGTGGTGAGAACTCAAGCAAAGGAGCTCGCAGAGAAAGAAGACAAAGGTTGAAGCCTTTGGGAGACTTGGAATTCTTCCAAGCACAGAGAGAAAGTGCGCAAGCTCAGGAGGGAGCACAACAGCCATCGGATCGGCAGGAGAAGAAACCTAGACAGTTGAAGATTTCACGTCCAGAGAGCATCAGAGGAAGTGCGCGGGAAGAAACGATCTTCACCGTCATATCTGGAGAAAAATCCCGTCAGCCGTCAGATTTGGAGAGAAGCAAGGAGGTTATGACTGGGTTTCCAAGGTGCAAGCCCAGGAGATTGTGGACCGTCAGATATTCACACAGAATCCCGTTAGCTGTTGGATCGGGAGAAGATGCTTGGAGTTTAGTCTCTAGAGTGTGTGCAGAAGAAAAGGTGATTTGAGCCGTTAGATCTTGAGCAGATACCCATCAGCCATCGGATCGGACATGAGCTGCACGAGGTTTACCATCGGGACTTCAGCCATCAACATATCGGGAGTCACTATGACAAGAGATCGGGAATTTCCATAGGAAATTACCCAGAACAATCTGAACCGTCCATTGGTGGAGACGCGTGGCGAAGATCGAGCGCCCGTTGGTACTTTGGCGCATCAGAGTGAGATTGGGAATTTCTATAGTGAAAACCCCGACACAAATATGAGCTGTCCATTTGGGGAGACAGGTGTCATAAATCCAAAGAGATTCGGGATATTCGACATCGGGAAATCATAGTTCCTGAGGTCATGAAAGTTGGGACATCAAAAGTCTCGAAATCCCAGAGAAATTGGGACCGTTCATCAGAAGAGGACGCGTGGCAGAAATCAGAGCCATCGAGGAAAGTCCTGACAGGAATCCGTCTATTGGCATTTGGTTCATCGGGATATCTGGAATCCTGGTGACAAGGTGTTTATGCATTTTGGAATCGTTAAGCTCGAAACCTCGACAGGGGGAAGGTGCCATTATGGAAGCCAGCTGTCAGCATATCAGAGAAGGAAGAAAGCTCCGTTGTGTGGGGGGCCAACTGTCAACCTATCGGGATTTGGAGGATCGAAAATCCCATGAGCAATTGCATTTTGGAGTTGGAAACCCCGAAACCTTGCCGAGGGATAAGACTACGGTCACGGGGATAGTGGTCATGTGGGCCAGGAGCCTAGCCAGGAGGGCTAACGCGTAAAGAGTGCATCGAGATTCGAGGGATCGCGAATCCTGAGGACGACTGCATTTCGACATTGAAAAGATCGAAACACCGATGAGGAGGTATGGCTACGGTCATATAGGGGGAAGGCCACGTGGACCATGAGCTTATCCTGGAGTGCTAATGGGAGTTGGAGCACATCGGGATTTTGAAGCCCAAAACCCCGACGGAAGGAATATAAGGCTGCGGTCTTATGGAAAGCGGTCATATGGACCAGAAGGCATATCCAGGAGGGGCCAAGGCAGAAAGAGAGCTCATCAAAGATTGGGGTTTCGAGAGTACAGGAACTCTCGACATCAGAAACGAAAAAACCCCGAAACCTGAGATTAATTCAGGGAAAGGTCACGGTTAAGTTCGAAAAAACCGTGCGGGTGAAGAAAGGACCTGTGCATCGGGTTTTCACAGGGATTCCATTGGGAGTGAAAAGAGATAATTTGGTTCACATGAGGAATTTAGATCGATCCTGAGAGTAGGTGAGTAGAGGGTATAAATCACCTGCGTCATAAATGATAAGCAAACGACACCTGTAACAGATCCCGAAAGGTTATTGAAACCAAAGGGATACCTCAAATCGACTACCACATCGACAGGTAAAATATACCAACCCAAAGTTGCACAAGTCAATACTAAGATTCCAATTGAGGATTTAACCCCTAAAGAGAATTTTAAACAAGCACCCTCTGCAGAGACATCACCTAGTAAACCTGAGGTTAGGTTTGAGAGCTCGGAGGAAATTGTACCCAAAATAAAGACTAATATTGACTCGTCTGATACTCCTAAATTTTAGAACAAAATATCCCTTTCTATACCCGTTGTCATTGATATTATGTCTACCTCATCCTTGCCCAAAGTAAAAGTTCTAGTTCTCTTAAACCCTGAAGAACATATTTTATACCCTGATTCATCTCCTATCGGTTAACCTATTTATACATCTTGTAAGTTTGAGGAAACCAGTCCACATTTCCCTTTTCCTCCTCTTCTATACTTTTCATCTCAAAATGACCTTTTTCCAGAATTTACTTCGCCACATCCTGAAGAAGTTGAAAGGTCATCACTTCAGTCCCTCGAAGTTTTCAAAAACCCTATTTTTTTCGAAAGTCCATCCCCTAAAATTCCAATGGATGATGTTGGAGGAGGTGGTGCTGAAGGAGGAGAAGAAGGTGGACAAGGTCAAGGAAAACCCCCAACCCCTAGAATCTTTTCCAAGGTAGCTACCAGATACATTCCCTTGGTCCTCCCTACCATCCTTCATGATTTACCTGAAAATTATATGAAAAACTTATCGAAGTTTTTGGGAGAAGGAGATTTAACTGCAACTGAGCATATATCCTTTTTCGATCAGTTTGTTGATATCCTCAGCATTGAGTATGAGGATGTTTACTCAACGATTTTAGTACAAAATTTCGAAGGACAAGTAAGAACCTGGTTTCGAGGACTTCCGATAGGATCCCTACGGTCATATGATGATTTAGAAAACACATTTTTAAGACAATGGGGAGAAAAGAAATACCATCTCTATTATTTGACTGAATTCAGGGATCTAAGAAAAAGGAACTCTGAGTCATTTCTTGAATTTACTCAGAGGTTCAACAGAATATACCATAAGATCCCAACCAAAGTTAAATCCTCTCAACCTGCATTAAAGGTAACCTTCGCAGGGGCTTTCGAACCTAACGTTTCCCTACTCTTAAGAGAAAGAAGGTCTGCCACTCTGGAAGGAATGCAAGACAATGCCATAGAAATCGAATCAAACATGATGGCATCTGGTAAATTAAAATCCAAAGTTGAGACAGGAACCAAAGAACCTAAACGTTTCAGGGAACAAGCAGGACCCTCTATATCTGGGAAGTCTGTTGAATAAAAAATGGATGACATGGCTAAGATAATCAAATATTTGTCAAAAAAAATATCTAGAATGGAACTAGATCAAGCCAAACCTGATCCATTCTCTATAAATCAATTCAGGAGAAATCCTAACCCTCAGACGCAACAAAGACAAGTGAAAAACGAAGATCAAAAAATCCAAGATCCTTTTAAAACGAATTTTTTTATGCAAATGGATGATATGCAAAATTATGAAGGGTTAGACGAGGATCTAAATAACCTTACTGATGATGACCATAAGCCTCATTTAACTACACAGGATTATGAAAAGTCTCTAGACCTAGAACCCTTGTTTAATGATGAGGAAAGTATAAGTAATCTAGGAGAGTCTTCATATCAAGGAATCACCGACTCCATAATGGTCGAACTTCAACAAAAGTACAATTTAAGGCCCAGAGAAACAAATCCTACAAGTGTTCCAATGAAGAATATTTTATTGAGAAGTAAAGTGAATGAAGAAGAAGATCCAACTAGAGAAATCTCAAAAACAACTGGAGGTTTCAGTTTAGAAAATGAACTAAATAAAATTAAAATCCCCATGCCCCTGGTTGAGCTTGCGAAGAATCCAATTTATAAAAAACAAATTGCTAAAATGATAAATTTTTCTGATGCTGAATGTCACGTAGATGTGATCAATCTACAAGATGAAAGACCTACAATTATGTTTGGTCCACACATCGAAAATACTAAGGATTATGTTGCTCCATTTTATATTACATTAACTGTGCATGACCACTTACTTCACAATTGCATGTTAGATTCTGGGGCCTCTCACAATTTAATGCCTAAAATTATCATGGAAAAATTGGGCCTTGAAATCACTAGACCTTATCAAGAATTATATTCGTTTGAATTTAGAAAGGTAAAGTGTCTTGGCATGATCAAATATTTGGCAGTAAATATGGCACAGATCCCTGTAAAAAGTGTCCTTATGGATGTATTTTTTGTTGACGTCCCTGCCAAGTACAACATGCTTCTGTCTAGGTCTTGGGGCGCAAAATTAGGAGGATCACTTCAACTGGACATGACTTACGCTATGATCCCGATTTTTGGTGGACAATTTACTCGATTGTACAGAGAGACTAGACTGGCATATACTGTAAGTGACCCCCAAATACCAAACAATTACCCAGTCTATGTTGCCGATTAGGATTTAGGAAATTGTATTTTATCAATAGATGATGATTTCGAAGAATGTACAGAAGAAGAAAATAAAAAAAATAGAAAAAACAAAGAAAAATATAAATAGTAGAGAAGGAGCATGGAATTTGTTTTTTGATTTCGCATCGTCCTACGAGGGGCAGGGGCTTGAGTGTTATTTGTAGCTCTAGGAGAGGAGTACGTTATCCCCCTTTCATACAAATTACAGTGGGAAATTGATTATACAAATAATGTATGTGAGTATGAAGCTCTAGTCTTAGGATTAGAGGCTGTCAAGAAGCTAAATATTGAACATCTAATAGTTTATGGTGATTCATAGCTGGTTGTGAAACAAATAAAGAAAAAATATAAAGATAAACATTCAAGGCTAAGGTCATACACAAATTGTGCCTGGGATTTGATAGAGAATTTCTTCTCGTCCTTTAACATTCACTACATTCCCATAATGGAAAATCAGCAGGCAAACTCTTTAGCCAAAGCAACTGCAATGTTTGTATTGCCTACTGTCCTAAAGCTGAAATATCATATCGAAATGAGACACATACCTTCAATCCCAAATAATGTTCAACACTAGAAAGTCTTTGAATATGACGAGCAAATTAAACAGTTCCTGGAAATGGTTGACGAGTTCTCTAAGACTCATATAGATCAGGAAAATCAGAATGATCCTATCTAGATCATGGAGGAAGGTGAAGATATTAAAAAGTTACAGGATAAGATCACAAATCACCAAATTCTTATGCTTAAGAACAATAAAATCCCCAGAGGTCCGATACCCTTAGAGAGATTGTTTAACCAAGATGATATACCCTTAAAATCTACCTTACGACCTCAGCCCGAAGAGGTTGAAGACTGTAATATAGGAACTAAAGAGGATCCTAAACTGGTCAAGATATCTAAATACCTTCCAAACCAAGTGAAAAATAAGTATGCTGAATTTCTTAAACAATATAAATATGTCTTTGCATGGTCCTATGATGATCTAAAAACTTACGATACCTCTATAATTGAACATAAGGTTCCTTTGAAGCATGGTATCAAACCTTTTAGGCAAAAGCTGAGACAGATAAATCCTATCCTCCTGCCAGTGATAGAAAGGGAATCCAATAAGATTCTTGATGCAAAGATTATCGTTCCACTCAGGTATTTCGAATGGGTAGAAAATTTGGTACCCGTTAGGAAGAAAAGTGGAGAAATAAGACTTTGTGTAGATTTTAGAAATTTAAACCGATCATCCCTCAAAGACAACTACCCACTTCCAAAAATGGATCATGTCCTGGAAAAAGTAGTTGAAGATAACATAATGTCTATGATTGATGGTTTTTACGGATACAACCAAATTGTTTTCCACGAAGATGATAAATAAAATATTGCATTTAGCACTCTGCGGGGAACTTTCATTTACGATAAAATGCCTTTCGGTTTTATGAACGTAGGGGCTAATTTCCAAAGAGAGATGGATATAGCTTTCATCGGTGAGAGAGATAAATTTTTTGTTATTTAATTATATGATCTAACAGTCTTCTCCAAATATGATGTAGAACATCTGGTTCATCTCAAACAAACCTTTGAGAAATGTAGAAAATTTGGTTTGTCTCTTAACCTTAAGAAGTCACATTTTTCTATGCAAGAAGGAAAGCTTCTGGGTCATATAGTTTCGAAGGATGGAATCAAGGTCAACCCTAAATGAGTTGAGGCTATTGACACGATAAACATTCCTAGAAATAAGAAAGAAATCCAGTCTTTTTTAGGGAAGATCAAGTTTTTGAGAAGATTTATCCCTAACTTCACTGAAATTGTCAAGCTAATTACCGATATGCTGAAGAAAGACAGTGAAATGAAATGGACCGCCAAAGGTAAATAATCATTCGAGTGATTTAATAAAGCTATAATTGAAGTGCCAGTCTTAGCTAGTCTAGACTATACTAAGGAATTCCTGATCTTTTCTTTCTCATATGAACATACTATCACAACGATACTCTTGCAAAGGAACAAAGAAGGTTTCGAGCAACTGATAGCCTTTTTAAGTAAAAGTCTGAAGGATGCCGAATTAAGATATGATATACTGGAAAAACAAGCTTACGTGATGGTGAAAGCTCTCAAAGCTTTAAGGACATATGTACTGCATTCCAAAATAATCGGTTATGTGCCAACAATCTCTATCAAGGATATCTTGGTACCACTGAACAGTGATGGTAAGAGAGGTCGATGGTTAGCTAAAATTCAGTAGTTCTATCTAGAAGTAAAACCGACCAAGCTAGTCAAAGGTCAGGGCCTGGCAAAATTGTTAGCAGAATCAAATTTCAGGGAACTCGAGATAAACCACTTGGAATCACACGGATATATCCCAGATATAGAGGAACTTGATGATCAAAACCCTACAGTATAGATCAAAGATAAATTTTATTCCTCTGATTGGTATCACGATATTGTTTCATACCTCCTTACCCTTCAGTGCTCGAGTGACATGACTCCATCCAAAGTGAGAACATTAAAGATACAAACAGTTAAATATTGTATTATTAAAGTCCAACTGTACTTGAAGGATCCTCTAGGTTTATTGTTATGTTTTTTAACAAAACCTGAAACAAAGAATGTCATAAATGAATTTCACAAAGGAGTGTGTGGAGGACATCACGCTTGGAGGGAAACAACCTACAAGATTTTAAGAGCTGGATATTATTGGCCAAATTTATTTACTGATGTGAATGCTAATGTCAGAGCCTACAACCCTTTCCAACTATTCTCTGGTAATCAAAATCTCCATGCACTACCTTTAATCCCAGTCAAAGAAGAAGCTCACTTTCAATAGTGGGGTATGGACTTCATTGGAGAAATCCACCCACAGTCAAGTGCCCAACATAAATGGATTTTAACCGCTACCGATTATTTCATGAAATGGGTAGAGGCTATTCCAACTCAAAATGCTACTGATTCAGTAGTAATAAACTTCTTGGAAGAAAACATCCTATCGAGATTTGGTTTCCTTCAAAAAATAGTCACAGACAATGCCCAAGCTTTCAAATCTATGGCGATGGTAAATTTTTGTCAAAAATATAACATTGTGCTAGGACATTCTACAACCTATTATCCTCATGGAAATGGGTTGGCCGAATCATCCAACAAGAGCCTGATGAATATAATAAAAAAAGTGTTGACGGAAAATAAGAAGGCTTGACACGTTCACCTAAAGTACGCCTTATGGGCAAACTGAATCGGCACCAAGAAAATCAATAGGTATATCCCCTTTCCAAATGGTTTATGGTACCGACGTTGTCCTTCCTATCAATCTCGCTCTTCCTGTGATGAATTTGTGGCAAGATGCAAAAGAGGATCCAAATGACATTACGAGGAGGATAAACCAAATAATAGAGGTCCAACAAAACAGGGCCAAAGTAGATGAAAGTATTTGAAAGTACCAAGATAATATGAAATCCGTTTTCGATAAAAAAAGCGAAAGACATGGAGTTTCTTCTTGGTGATCTAGTTTTAAAATGGGATGCTAGAAAATAAGATGCAAGAAAACACGACAAGTTCGATCATCTCTGGTTCGGACCATTCAGGATTGCAACTATAGAGGGAAAGAATTCCTTCCTACTTGAAAATATTGACGGAAAACATTTTTGACGCCCTTACCAAGGGGCACTATCTAAATCATTTTATGCAATAATCATGTTTCACATTACCATTGTATATACCGGTTTTTGTTTCTTCTTTCAATTTGCAATTTCATTTTCTTTCGTAAATTATCTAAATTTTACTTTTTCATTGTAAATAAACCTAGTCTTATTCAATATCATAAAAGAAAAATATAAAATATCTGTATTGCATATATTTTCCATTCTTCGGAATTCTTTGACTTTTCCTATCTTGGTCCCGTGCAAAATATTTACTATCAGATGAGAAATGAGGAGGTATCAGAATCCAATGCTTAGTTTTCAAAAAAATTGTTTTCTCTCAAAACAGGTGATGAATTAATAATTGGTTTGTTTGAAAATATAAATGAAGTCCAAGGTATGAACTTCTATACATATTATTCAAGCTAAAATTTTAAAGAAATTGTATCGGGTGTAAACGAGGTTCTACTCAGGTAAATATAGTCACCTGATCAAAGATTAGAAAAATATAAATCTGGAGATTAATTCTGAAGCATTATCCAATAAAATAAAAATAAAACAAAAATGAAATAAAAATAAAATAAAACAACAATAAAAGGGGGCTTAAAAAAGAGAAGCTTGATAATTAAGAAGTGAACTTGTCTGGAAAGGGGATTCTTTTGCATCAGAACCTCTGATTCCTCGTTCTATTTCATTTTGACTATCTTCGAGCTTTTAATCTATTCTGATTTTCACTACCTATCCTTAAGTCTTCATAGAAATAAAGAATTTCGCCTTGGCTTTGAAAACTTAAAAACATATCTTCAAAACAAGATTAGGCGAAAATCTTTATGTTCCTCTGATTTTAATTGAAAGAATGTATGTCTAGGCTAATACTGATAACTTTAGCTCTTCTAATAGATTTTAACTGATTAGTTCGCTGAAGGCCAATCCATGAAAAATAAAAATTCCCCATAAAATCTTCCCTATAGGAAAAGATGTATTGAAGATCATGAGAGATTTAGTTCAGAGTACAATAAAAAATTGTTGTCAGAGCTTCACTGTCAAATTTTAAGAAAATATCATCCCTTGTATGATACACACAAATTGATTGCCCCCACTTCAAAATTATAAAAATATAAGGCACATGGTGAAAGGAAATTCGTAAATCGATTGACCCCATTTTATCCAAAAGAGATGATGAAAGGAAATTCATGTAATGATTTCCCTCATCTCAATAGAATGCAAAAATGCTAATTGAAGTGGTGAAAGGAAATTCAATGGGAGACGTAGATAACTTCACTGGGGTACTGAACAGGCTCATTGGCAGTGAAGAAATATCTATGATATCTGTAAGGCTTTCATACATGCATAAACATACTCTGGTATCTAGTTATCTTTCCGGTAATATTTACATTCTAAACCAACAAGGGATTCCCTAAATAATTTGTAAAAATCACTTAGCCTTGATGCGAACGAAATTGACCAAAGTCTGATATTACAGTAAAGTTGTTTTGATTATCTTAAGAAAATCCAAACTCAGTTTCAGGAAAAGGAAACTATTAATAGCCTAACTTGAGGTAAAAAATTAAATGTGTTTTGAAGATTTTCTGAGATTCGGTTGAAGTTCAATTTTTCTCTATATGATTTTTTTTTAATTTTTTATCCAAAGGTGTTTCCCAGAAATGAAATAATGAATCCATTTACCCAATAAAGACACTTGGTCTACTATTCTTCCACGCTTCATAGGGTGACGCGATCCTCAGATGGATCCTATGTTGGAACATATATAATCCTAAACTTTTATCTTTACACTCTCCACTTCATGAAAATGTAATATTTCCCAAAGTGGTAACTCAAGAAATTAACTTTCGAAATTCAAATCAAATTTATTTTTGGTTAATTAAGGTGCACATAATATCCGTCGTTGATGAAGTTTCCCTGTTTGATCGAACGATGCTATTTTTCCCAGAATTTTGGAGCTGCCTGATTCTTAAAGAGTCAAATCACTAAAGGTCACTCCAGAACTTCGCGCTTCGAACTTTTTGAGAAGTCTTAACGGTAAAAGACCCGAAACCCAAAAGTGTTCGTTCCTCACTTTTTATAAACCTTTAAAGGACACGAGTCATAGTACACGTGTGTCTTTTAAGTCTTCCCTGGGTTGACATGTGGTATCCATTTCTGACATTTTCATTGGAAAATTCATACGATTTTGAGTAACACGTGGCACCCCTATTCTCAACATGCCATCAAGAATAACGTCATATCTGACACGTCACTACTAGAGGAAACTATTTAGAAATATAACAAAGAGCTCATTCGCAAAACCATGAAGCACTAAAATTCATAAGTATTAAATCTTAATTAATTAAGTTAATCTTGGTCAAAAGATAGTTAATGCTTTTGCACTTCGGAGTTCAGAAATTTACCTTTCGTCACATCCTAAAATATCTAAAGTCTGAATTTCTGAAACACTTGAACTTAAATGTGATTAATTAAAACTTCAAAGCGATTATCGAATAATCAATCATTTCATAGTTTCGGGTTTCGGGGATTTTTTCTCGAGCTACATTTAAAAACCTCGAAGTTTGAATACCTGAAGAACTTGAAGTTAAACGTGATTAATTAATATTTTAAAAGGGATTATCTCGTAATTAACATTTCACGGATTCACGATTCGGCAAATTTCAAATCTGTTTCATCCAAAAATCCTGAACACGAACCGCCGATATTAATGGCATTTATCACAAATCAATGGTAATGATTTTTAGCATAGATTGCGGATTGCCAGGTATAATTTCCCATTAAGGTTAATAAATTTGTTGTCAGTAAAGGTATACTCTATTCAAGGCAGCTGATGTGAATAAAAATGCTTGATTTTGAATTTCATTTTCATCTTCTGCAAAGTAGTAAGTTTTATCCGAATAAGAAGCTCATGCAATTTCCTTTGCAACAGGTATCCTTGTTTTATTTTTGATATCATGGCACCATGGAAGATGATGAAGAAGACCGATGCATCTAGTGAAGGTTCAAATCTGAATGCGGACGTTCTGTCAGACACTACGCCGCGAGTTATAGACTCAGTTAAATATTGGACACATGTGTTCGAGATTATGGAACATGAGGTTATAAATTGCCCAGAATATTCCGACGATGAAGTGGACGATACTCACGGAGATAAACTCATAATTATACCCCAGTTCAAGCCTCACAATATAGCTACGTGACTGAGTCTCTTGCTGTATAATGACATGATAAGATGGGCCCTGGAAAACGTCAACGTCCAAACCATGAGCATTTTCAACTCTCAAAAGGTTGTTGTTGGGTCTTTCCGAACATAACACATATGAATAATGTATAATAGATCTCCCGATTTTAAATATAATTACAATGTTGCATTCATGGTGGAGTTTGAGAAACAGGAGTGCATACAATATGTCAAAATCTATCATGATATAATCAAGTCCTGGTGGGGGCACCCAGAGAAATTCAAAGCCGATGATCATGGCATTTATGCCACAACGTTGTTGGATACTCATATGATTTATGTATCTATGATTCTCTGTAGACTATTCGGGAAGACGAGTCCTACCCATTTTCCGGTGGCATGGGTGTCAATTATGCACGAGGTGGCTGAGGGATTCTCTTTTAATTGGGCCAAAATTTTATCAGACAACTTGGCTAAAGAAATCACGGAATACAAATTGGCAAAGTCAAAGGGGCAACCCACCCCTTTCTATATGTCCGCATATATCATGGATGCTATTTTCTTCATAACCCCTTTTCCACTGATGAACTGGAGCTGGACCCGACCAACGTTGAACCTATTCACTTCTATCACTCCAAGTTGTGGAAAGACAAATCCAAATATTTCTTATACGAGATCTGCCACCATGTAGTGGTTCCCGTTCATATAGATTTATATGGTTTCCCACCTCCTCGATTTTTAGATAGAATCATGGAAAATCTAGGCAAAATAGCAGATTGGTTCATCGATGAAAACTTCTCTTACATCAAGGTTTTCGGATGCTCAGTCCCTCCCCATGCTCTCCTGAGTTTTTTACCAGACTGACTAGTATGTCGAGAAGTAGCTTATCAAACAGTGACACGGGACATCAGTAAGGAGATGAAAGTAACCCAGAAAAAGGTATGGCCTACCTTCCCTCTCTAGGTTGGTATTTTTTCATTATTAGACTTTGGTCACTCCAAAGTGGAGGCTGTAGATCTGGAGGATGTCAATTTGGTTGACATCGAGTTTAAAAGGTATGACCCACAGAAAATCATGGAAAACCACCTGGCCCAACACAACCTAAAGAGATATGTGCACGAGAACTCCCCACATGATGAAATATTCAGAGGAGTCAAGTCTTATGAGGAAGTACTGAATAGAGTCCAAACCTTGTCCCCAGATCAACATGCCAGTTTATTCAGTTTTCAAAGGCACAGATGAAATTAATTGCCTAAAGTACTAGAGGGAGAATCGGTATCCATTTCTTCTACACATGAAACTGTACCTACGGGTTTTGAGACAGGGAGCTCTGGAAAACAAGATACTGAGGAAAACCCAAAGAACACCAAATTTTTAATGCATGAATTGGAATCTTCATTATCAAGTCCATTAGGCCCTCAAGCAATGTCTTTTCTTGAAGCTTTCCTAAAGCAAGGGCAGGATACATATCCTTCTACACCAACCACGTATGTTTCCCATACCGCTGAGCAACAAACATCCACGAAGATAGCTACCCATATTACTTCATTGACACCGTTGCAGTCAAGTTTCAGGAATCCTGGTTCTGAAGTCATTTATGTGGGTGATCTTACCCCAATCTTTCCTGAAGAGATGCCCCCTTCATATTTCTTCTTCAACAAGAAACATAGGGCCATCGTCAAATGAGAAACACATAAAAAATATGGAGCGATAGTAAAAAGGAAAAGAATGGTGTACAATGGATAGAACTGAGATGATACATAATTTGCAAAGAAGGTTGCAGGTTCATTGGGCGCTTTCGCCACTGCTAATCAATGGTCTATGGAAAATTTGGCCTAACAACTGCAACATAAGTCCATGCTAGAAGAGAAACTTAAAAAGCAAATACACACAACTGAAAAAACTATCCAGAACAGAATGAGTCAAGAATTCGAGAAGATCAGAGCATATGATAAGAAACAAATTCAACAACTCCAGGCAAAATTTGATGAGATCCAAAGGAATTCACAGTTCAATCAAGGACTGATCACCCAACATGATGAATTAATAAAAAAATTTCAAGCTAGGTTGGAATTGACCGAAGGTACCTTAGTGGATATCTCGGCCTTCCAGATTCAAGCACTGGAAATAAATGAAAAATTGGAATAGGCTCAACAAGATCTTTTTATGGAAGTTGATTCCATCCAGAATTTCTACCAAGCAGTAGATCTTTCCCTGAAAGACATCTACATCAAAGAAAGAGAATCTTGCTTAACTCAAGTTAAGTTTCAAGAGGCCGTCTTATTGGTACCAAAGGATGATGTCTCATATGTTCATTGAATTTCTCTTTCTGAACAAATACGAGGAAATATGGATTTAAAATCCAGGGAAACAAATGTAGCAGAAAGAAAAAGACTTTCCAGAGAGGTAAATGAATCTTTTCTAGAGGCATTGTCATTAATAGACAAAGGACTAATTGATTTTGATGGAAATTCTATCTCCAAATCCCTAGGGAAAATTGATATAGCAAAGAACCAATATAATTCCAGAACAAGCAAAGAAGAAGCTCTGACGACCATTCAAAAAATGAACCAGATTGATCTCCTTCAAATAAATAAATCAATAGTAAAACCAAGCTTGCAATTGTAGGTCATATCTCAAGGAGAAAAAAGGATACAAGAAAAGCTGCCTCAGATAGAGAGGAAGTTATATACTTTCGAGGTGAACAAAGTAGTTGAAACTTCAAGGTTGGTAGTTAAATTGGTGAGTAAATGCATCCAATGTATTGAATATGGGAAAACAAGCACATCCAGAAACAAGTAAAGAACATGTGCATGCTATTAACATATTTGAGGAACATATGTAAACAAACAAAGAACACCAGAAATATATGCCAAACCATTAAGAAGACCAGACGACAGTTGTATCTGGGCTAGAAGAATAAGGAAAGGAAGTGTTTCAGTCAGTAGACGAAGAGACAGAGATTGCCAACGAAGCTCATCATTCTCTATGTTATGTTTTCTTATTTCAAATATTTTCTATTTTAAATTATGGTAAGTCCAACCGTTTTGAGATGTGACAGTTTTGTATAAATACATAGATTGAATATCTATTAAAGGCGGCTTATTGCTAATTGTAATAGAGAAAACTCTCCTTATTGAGTATTAATACAAGTGTAGACAAATATTGCAATTTTTTTTAGTTTGGGTTATGTGTTTCTTCTTTTTTTTCCATATCTCAACATTTCTTTATGCATTCTTTGATAAATGTTTGATTTCAATTTAGTACAACAACTATTGTAATCGTATTTCATCAGTAATTTGTTAAGTAAGTATTTTTTCCTCTGCATTTACTATGAGTAAGTCAAGACCTGTGAACTGTGTGGATTAATGTATCTTATACTTTATTCAAGGTTACACTATCTATTTTCTTCCACTGAAACAAGGTGAGATTCTTCAGCAATTGATGCCTTGCTTTGTTTTACAGCTTTTTAGTTTTCTCTCACATCATTTGATATAACAATTTTGACTCAGACATGAAATGCAACCTCTGTGCTGCCATACTGTTAATTTCATTTAAGGGTTTTTCTCATATAACTAAGGTTGAAAAAGAACTTTTAAAAACACTCTCTTTAAACTTTCATGATGCCTGACATTAATCTTTGAGCCTTAAGTTTAATCTCAGGAACAACATGGTGATAATACATAACGTTATCATATAGATTAGCACAATCCATTAACATACATGACAAATATAACCATGGAATAATAATTCAAATATTTGCAAGATATTAATTGGACGAGAAAAGAGTACTTCTATTAAAATAATCAACATAAGTATATAGGTGACAAACTTATGTAATGACACATATTAGAACCAAGAAACTAAGCCCTTCCAGTTGGGCCTCCACCACTTCAATCCTCCACCAAAGACAATCTCATATAAAGGATTCAATGAGTTTCTCCATCACAAAGAAGGAAGAGCTTGGGGGTTGAACAAGGAGTTCATACTTTCAAGGACAAAGGGATGAATACTCAATATGAAGTGAAATTTCTCCATAGTGTCTTTGTTCTCAAAGTTGAATTGTTGAATCTCCTTCAAGTCTTGGATATGGCTCAATTTATAGCCTTCAAATGGAACTGAAGGGCCGATTCAGAGAATTTTCGGTATAAGGAAGGTCAAGGATCATGGATCTTGTGACATGGTATGGAAATCTAACATAATGTTTAATTTTGAGCACCAAACCCGATGTACGCGGGTTGTAGTGGAGAAACCTGCATATACGCTTGTTGTCTAACTTATAGGGCATGCATATGTGGAAAAATGTTCTTTTTTGGCTCTCGAAGGTACAAAAGGGGACTTCAAGTCTACATAGGGAAATGGAAAGGCTATCCAAGCAAGTTGCATGGGGTGAGGAAAAATATGCTATAATAGATGCCCCCTAATGTGTGAGGTTAGAGGACTATTTGCGATAGCCAAAATACATTATAATTCCCATAAGTGGAGTAATGGAGACTCAACTAGAAGTGTTAGTTACTCATGAGAATATTAAAATCCATAATGACTTTGTACACATGACTTCTAATCTGAATTACATTGCAGATCCATGTGGAAATATATCAAATAGTTGTTCATGACCATGAATAAGCAATACAAAGCAGACATATTCCATAGGTTTTCATAGTCACGAAAAAGGAATAGTGGAATCCAGTCTCAAAATCAATGTATACAATGGAGTACAATATGATCTCCCATGATCATTGAATCCATATAGGTACTAGTCCAATGAAAGACAACAATAGATTAAGAATGTTGCTACTGTAAGCTGGAGGTCTTCTACACTATCCACTGAAGGTGCAAGTCTACATCATGTGAATAGAGGAGTTGTGTTCGGACATAATGAGACTTTGTTTGATTACTGGTCATTAAGGTATACCGTTAACAAATGCAAGACAACCTACTGATAATGAAAGTAGGTGTCAATGCACCAAGTACATTCTACAAGTGTGAATAAGGGTGTTGAGGACCGAGGTCGAACATTTGAAGAATCCATCGATCAGGAGACATTGATGTATTCCCAACTATTGATGGCGGCTGAACTTGTCACTGATGACTGTAAGCCTCTAGGTACTCATAATACTCTAGGTCTCATATGCAGAATAGATGAGCTAAAGTTGATGGAAGGAGACCCACTGAAAGGAGAGCATTAGGGAATCTCTCATAAGTCAACACAAGGTACAAAGAAATATCTTGATGATTAGGAGGATATCATATTAATATGATTTTGATGAACCAATGAACCTCTACATCTCTCATATGCACCAAATGCAAGTAGTGCACGAAAGAGACCCTCTGAATAGAATCCAATAAGGAATACTTCCGAAAAAGGTGAGGAAAGCACCAATAAGGCTAATGGAATCCAAGACACTGTATGAATCTCAATGTGTGAATAGATTTCTTGCCATCAAACACAAAGGAAACCCCCTAGTCAATGACCAATGAGGAGATGTCAACTGTTGGGTTCAAGGTTACCTACGCATAATGAAAGTAGGATCAGGGTGCATGGTAGGACGATAGCTTCATGTGACTTTGAGATACACTAAGGGTATGGTTGACATGAAAAGTCAAGAGTTATGAGAAATCGCCGACACGAGCTTATAGAATTCCTTTTAACAAGAGCATGAGTATTATGGACAACTCATTAAGCATAGACTTTATTATAAAACTTCGTGATGCAGAAGGCATGAACAAATTCTCCATAGGAACTAGAAGAATAACCAATTGGAGGAGTAAACTCTAAGTAATGAGATCAACTTCCTAAGGTCATGCTACACCCAAACATTGGATGATAGTAGACTCAAAAGTTTGTGCTTTGTTCAAAGGAGACA
>ML787187.1:185847-196193 GCA_009831015.1 Picea engelmannii
ATATATATATATATATATATATATATATATATATATATTTTCATAAGAAAAGAAATTCTATGATACAGGAGAGGAAACAAGTGTCGCAAGTAAGCAACTATCTCCAAGTAGTGGAACATACCTATGCTCAATGCAAGGAGGTGGATGTAAGGCATGGACACTCGGGGGGATGTTTCCTCTTAGGGTACAAAGTGTCAAGCTGCAAAGGATATATAGACGGCTCTGCTTGGATAGTGATGCAAATTGTTGAGGTAAGAGGCTTATAACAAGAAAGCGAGAACTGGTAATAGGCTCAATACTGCAAGAAGGATGATGGAATGCAATTACAATTTAACTCCAAAAAAATAATCATTTTTCGTAGATTTAGTCCTCTAGGCCCAAAAAAGTCTAAAATAATACCTAGGAGAACTCTTCTAGGCAATGGTGACTAGAGTATTCATTTTTCGTAAGTAGTCTACTTGGTCTGGAAAAGGGTTAATAACTTAAACTTATACCAAATAGACATCCTTTCAAATCCATTTAATGAGTGTGAAAGAGACAAGTTCACTCGAAAATATTTTCATTCATTTAGGTTTCTGTGGTGAGAGATTTGTTCAGAATTTGTCGGAAGAACCGCAGTGCTATTGACAGCTTGTCGTCGACCCACCTATGATCTTGCCAAATTTGTTGCTAAAATTCTAGGCCCCCTAGTAGGTCACACCGACTCCTTCATAAAATACTCAAACGACTTCATTAACACCATTAAAAATGAGATTTTGAAACCGAATGACACCCTCATAAGATTTGACGTTGTCTCTCTTTTCACTAAGATCCCTCTTAATGAGGCCATCCTACTTATCCAAGAGGTAGCTGATCCAGTAACAATGAAACTAGTGGAGGTTTGTCTTCGCTCCACATTCTTTAGCTATCAAGGTGAATTCTATGAACAAACTAGTGGCGTGGCCATGGGCTCTCCACTTTCCCCCATCGTTGCCAACCTTTACATGGAAATCTTTGAAAAGAAAGCTATAGATTCATATCCCCTGAAACCATTAAGATGGAAACGTTATGTTGATGATACCAATGTACTTTGGCCGCATGGGGAAGAAGAACTGAATAAGTTCTCCCATCACATCAACAATTTATCCAAAGACATTAGATTCACAATGGAACAGGAAGTAAATGACACCATCCCTTTCCTTGACATACTAATAAATAGAAAGGAAGATGGTAAATTAGGACATTCAGTTTACAGAAAAAATACCCACACCGAAAACTACCTTCATGCCAGTTCCCATCATCACCCCAACCAAAAGTTAGGAATTCTTAACACCTTATCCACTAGAGCCATAAGGATTTCAGATAAAGAACACCTAGAACAAGAGAAAAATCACCTTCACAAAGTCTTCAAAAACATAAGTTACAAAGAAAAGGAGATTGAGAACGCAATAAGGAAAGCCCTAGAAAAAGAAAATAACAAACCTCAACAGAGAAACAACCAAACCCCGAGCCTCACTGCCTACCTCCCTTACATCCAAGGAGTCACTGATAAAATCACAAAAATCCTAAACAAGAAGGAGATTAAGACCTCTTTCAAACCACTTAATACCATCAAACAGAACATGAGGTCTGTTAAGGACAATCTTGACCAACACAATTTCAAAGGAGTATACATAATAGATTGCTCTTGTGGCAAATGCTACATTGGAGAAACAGGCCACTCTTTCAACACCAGGATTAAAGAGCATAGTGCTGACATCAAGAATGAACGAACTCGCACCTCAGCACTAGTAGAACACTCTCTCACAACTAAGCATCACATACGCCTAGAGGACACCAAAATCTTAGCTAAAGAAGACCATCTCCTTAAAAGACGAATTAGAGAGGCAATCAAAATCATCAAAAATCCCGATAACCTTAATAGAGACAATGGCCTAGAGATTAGTGAAAGTTGGATCCCGCTCATTCGGGAAATAAAACATTATTAACCTTACACTCAGAACTCTAGTAGTTACACCCTCACTTTTTCCGTACCTTGACTTAACCTAATCTTCTAAACCAACCTTATACCTTAAAAATCCCTCTCACCTACATTAATAACAATATTATTATTACCTTTTTACATATTAACCTAATGTAACCTTAACCAACATAATACCAATGAAAAATTTAAACCAATTCCAAGACCAACCTAAGTGATTCCAACTTATAATCTTCTACCACTAATATGATATTAGTAAAACCTATAATTAACACAAGATTAATATTAATAATAGTATTAATGCCACCTCTTTTTATTAACCTTAATTTAACCTATAATTAACATAAAATTATTATTAATATTATTAACACCTATAGTTAACCCTAAATTTAGCCTATATTGAACATAAAATTTAATATTAATAATATGAACCTTAATTTAGCCTATAATTAGTCAAACTAACTTAAGATTAATATTAATAATATTAACTTCCTCAAACCTAGGGTTTACCTCATTAAATTAACCTCAATTTAACCTATAATTAACATAAAATTAATAATTATAATACTAACGATGCTTAGTCAAATTAACTTAAGATTATATTCCTCAAACCTAGGGTTTACCTCATTAATTCAACCTTAATTTAACCTATAATCAACATAAAATTAATATTTATAATACTAACACCATTTGGTCAACCCTAAATTTAGCCTACATTTAACATAAAAACTTAATATTTAAACCACTTAACTCATTAATTAAACCACTATTTATTATCTTTTGAAAAAAATATCCTAAAAACTAGGGTTTCACTTAGCCGACCATAGTTTTTTCACCCGCCTCATCACTATTTATTAAAGGCTCCTCTCTTATTTTTCCTCAGGGTTTTTTGTCCTGAAGATGGATCCTGTTGTGGATCCGAAACGTCGATGATAAGCTGTCAGTAGCACTATGGTTCTTCCGACAAATTCTGAACAATATTTTCATTTTTTCGAGAGTCAGAAAAGAGCTTAACCAAGACTCAAGGATGTTGTTCTAAGCAACATATCATGGGGGAGGCCAAGTCTCCCATGCAAGACTTCTTTTGAAATACAACAACTCACTGGTACCTGACACAAACTTGGGAAAACCCCAAACTTGCAAGCCAATGAGGATATGATACTTTAAGAGGATCCTTCATATACAAAATATCGAAGAATGCCCCTTATTAGGAAGGGTGCAAAAGAAGGAAGGTGAGGCTCTACAATATAATTCCAATCAAAGGAAACCATCCTAGGACTTGGAGGGAGCGTACTTAGAGAGAGTGGAATGCTCCCTTGGTCAGAAGTTACAGGACTAGAAATTCTAAGGTTATGGTCAAAAGATGCATCACCCACCAAAAGAAGAGTGGGATTGGCCAAATTTTCATCGACAATGACACTTCCTTAGACTTTTCACTCTCCAAGAGAAGAGTGGGATGGACCGAGGATTGCATCGTCACGGCCACTTCTTCAACCGTTGGTTGAATAGGATGTGAGACAACATGGTCAATAGACACATCACTCCCCAAAACAAGAGTGGTGTCAGCCGAAGATTGCATTGGTGTGACCATTGTATCAACCAAAGAAGGTTGAGAAACTAGAGATGACTCGGAACCTGAAGGGCCACTAGATAAGGACCGTGCTTCTCATACCACCACAGTAGAAGGGCACAAATGAGTAAGGTGATTTCCTTTGCAAAGTATACAAAGGAACTTGGGATTACGTCCTATACGTCAAGGCTTCTCAATCAAATCAATACTCCCAACATGACTTGCGGTGACATGCTCCCAACATGACTTGTAGAGGCTATTAGTAGATCTCCAACATGACTTGCAAAGGTTGGTGATGTATGTGCAGTGTGACTAGTAGTGACTAGAGTTGTTACCCCAATATCACTTGTAGCGGTTGGTTGCTAGTACTCAACATGACTTGCAATGGTTGTTGACCTATCTCCAATATGACTAGCATAGGTTGGTGATATAATGTTAGTATGACTCACAGTGACTGGACTTGTTCCCCCAACATGACTTGTAGTGGCTAGTTGCGGCATCAAAGACCAAGGTCTCGGAAAATAATGGTTTTGAGAGATTGTAGGCCAAGAAGAGTTCTGGTATACACCATGGCCCTTTCGGACAAAATAGAATCCTCCTCCCAACTGATTCACAAAAGGTTGTAAGGGCATCATCACTAAGGAGATCTTTTGCAAAGAGAAAGAAACATGACAAGGGTTAGTCATGTGAGGATATATGTCCCCCCAAATGAAGGAACTCCATGCAATGGTTTGCCAATACTATAAAATTGACTCTCTCCAGATGAAACACCAGAGGACAGAGGGAGGTTTTCCATGAGAAAAGTGTTCATAGGAACATTCATAGTGGAATAAGGATAGATGGACGTGATATAAGAAGTAGAAGGACCGACTATTTGAGCACTTGATCCGGGAAAAACAAAGATAGGATTGGGTCCATAGGAAGGAGGATTCCAACCTCCTACCATAAGATTTGGTTGAGGGATATGACTCCCACCAAATGAAAAGGGAGAATAAGGAGGCATCATGCCCCTGGACCCAAAACTTGGATTCACATAAGACGATGAGACAAAGGATGGCAAGTGTGAAGACATGTCTAGCATACCAAAAGACAAAGGATTAGAGGCCCAAGGTATTGGTTGAGTACTATGATTCAATGTACCACCCGGAAATACAAAAGGATTTGTCACCATGGATCGAGCAGAGACCATGAGCTGGGTAGCACTAACTGAGGGATTCACGGGGGCTCCACCAACCATAGCAGTAAAAAATCACGAAGCAATACAAAATCCTAAGGCCAACTAATAATCAAAGAACACACTCATAAATAAATAAAAAAGTATAATGCACACAAACAAGATATAGTGGATAAAAGGGGCCTCCCTCACTAGAGTAGGTATGTCTCGCCCAAGAGACTCCCTTCAAAATATTAGAGGTATCAAAACAATTATAAGGGCCCTCATGGGATTAACAACATAGTAGGTCATATCCCCCCGGAGAGGCAATCCTCCATAAAGGATGTTTTTTTTTCTGACCCTTATCTGACTGAGGGTACCTGTAGAATAACCCCTACAAGTAACCTATGTGGTTACCTATGTCAAGAAACTAGAGTCATAATAATATATCCAATGCGTAGGTGAACAATCGTAAGTCCGATCCACCGTGGGCAGGGTAACAAAGCCAAAAATCTAGAAAGAACTGCCTCTCATGGAGGTAAAGGTACTATCAAGACCCCCAAATATGAATATAACACTAGAAATATCTCTGACGCTAAGAAGGTATTAGAGGGATATCTCTACAACCAACTTCATGCGACCTCATGCTTAACTCTGGTGTGAGTGGAGCCTCCTCACGTCACTGATTACACAATGGGTTTCACCACTCTTTGGTCAGACACATATGTTTAGTTTAATATCCTTGGAGAAATTTACTCATAAAATCCTATTCCAAGGCTCTATGTAGTATACTTGTTTGTGTACCTTGAAAAATACAATCATCTCTAATAAATTTTAATTAATCAAGGTTAATTTTCATGGCTTCTTCTTAATCAAGAGGTGTGGTCGTGAAACTGATGGCATTATGACTTAGCATATAAAAGAAGAAAATATAAAAACACTGCTAAGCACTAGTATTGAATTTCAAAGAGATGGTATGCTTCTAAATGCAACTTTTCCAATGCAATCTCTACAATTTCAATGAAATGCAATCTCTCCACATGTGGCAAAATCAATGAACATAATCAAAAGAGAAAATTCCATAATGTAAAATGAGTAAATGTTTTTATGTTTTCGATATAAAGAAAATAAAATGCAAGGATTGAATAGTAGCTTCACATGCGGACCCTACTGCAAGCAAAAAGAGACAATCCAAGCAAGATACCAAAAGCAAACACTCAAACCAATGTGCAAGGAAAATCAATGAAAAATATTATAAGAAAGAATAAGGCTGAAAAATTCAACAATAAGAAGGATTCCTATCACTTTGTAAGCACTTAACAATGAGGACAAAGACCCAAGAAGACTCAACAACCAACCAAACTCACCCAAAAAATACCAAACTCAGCTAGCAAGACTAAAGAGTCGATGTATGCAACTGTTTGAGAAAAAATAACATATGTACGCACCCTAAAGGAGGATAGATCGTGTATGTATCCATCTGTCAAGGGAAAAACTGTGTATACCCAGTAAAACATTGCCAGGGAAAGGGTTAATCCAAGAAACTCATATGCAAAATAAAAATAGGTTGTCAAGCAATCAAACGACAAGGAAAATCAGTCTAACAGAGAGAAAATCAAGGAGAAAAATACTCCAAACCCCCGAAACAAAAATCAATCCCCAATATGGTCGCCAGTTCTGTTACGCGGAAAATATCTCTATAGCATGGGCTAAACCACAATAGACAAAATGCCATGTAGAAATAAACTCTAATCCCAAGTATGCTATATAAATGAAATTCTAACAAGGCAAAGCCAAGATCCTACCTCGTCCAGACGTTCGATGAACATCACCGTTGAGCACACAACTCAAATCTTTATACATGCAACTTGTCCTCAACAACCAATATACACAAGCATATGGTGATAATACATAATGTTATCATATATATTATCATAATCCATTAACATGCATGCAAAATATGCCCATGGAATAATAATTGAAATATTTGCAAGATATCAATTGGACAAGAAACGAGTACTTCTATTAAAATAATCAAGAGAAGTATATAGGTGACAAAATTATGTAATGATGCATATCAGAACTGAGAAACTAAGTCTCTCCAGGTTGGCCTCCACCACTTCAATCCTCCACCAAAGGAAATCTCATATAAAGGAGTCAATGAGGTTCTCCATCAAAAAGAAGGAAGATCTCAGGGGTTGAACAAGGAGTTCAGACTTTCAAGGACAAAGGGATGCAGACTCAACATGAAGTGAAATTTCTCCAAAGTGTCTTTTATCTCAAAGTTGAATTGTTGAATCTCCTTCAAGGCTTGGATATGGCTCGATTTATAGCCTTCAAATGAAACTGAAGGGTCGAGTCAGAGCGTTTCCAGTATATGGAAGGTCAAGGATCATGGATCTCGTGACATGGCATGGAAACCCTACATAATTTTTAATTTTGATCTCGTGTATATGCAAGTTGTAGTGGAGCAACTTACGTATACACTTGTTTTCTAGTTGATAGGGAGTGTATATGTGAAAAAATGTTCTTTTTTGGCTCTGGAAGGACAAAAGGAGACTTCAAGTCTGCATAGGGAAAATTGAAAGGCCATCCAAGCAAGTTGCATGGTGTAAGGTAAAATTTGTTGTAACCATCGGGGATGAACACAAGTAGTTCATAATTTCAAGGATTAAGAGATGTAGACTCAATATAAGGGGAAATTTCTCCAGAGTGTCTTTTCTCTCAATGTGATGAATCTCTTAAGGCTTGTACATGGCTCAATTTATAGCCTCCAAATAGAATTAAAGGGTCGATTCAGAGCGTTTTGAGTATATGGAAGGTCAAGGATCATGGATTCCATGACATGGCATGGAAACATGACATATTTTTTAATTTTTGAGCACAAAACAAGATGTACCTGAGCTATAATGGATCAACCTGCATATACGCGAGTTGTGTAACTGTGACTAGTGTATATGGACAAAAATATGTATTTTTGGCTCTGGAGTAAGCAAAAAAGGGGAAATTAAGTCTGCAGAGGGAAATGGAAGGCCATCAAAGCAAGATGGATGGAGTGAGGAAAAAGTTTCTATAACATATGCCCCCTAATGTGTGAGGTCGAAGGACTATCCACGATGATTGAAATACATTATAATTCCAAGAAGTAGAGTAATGAAGACTCAGCTGGAAGTACTAGTTACTCATGGGAACATTACAATTCATATTGACTCTGTTCACATGGCTTCCAATCTGAATTACACTGCAGATCCATGTGGATAAATATCAAATAGCTATTCATGGCCATGAATAGGAAATGCAAAGTGGACATATGACATAGGATTTCATAGTGAGGATCAAGACACAATGGAGTCCAACCTAAAAAATCAACCGAAGATATCTGTATACAATGGAGTACAATTTGATCTTCCATGAGCATTGAATTCATATAGGTAATATTGGTCCGATGAAAGACAACAAAATATATGTGATGTTTCTACTATAAAATAGAGGTCTTCTACACTATCCACTGAAGGTGTAAGTCTACATTATGTGAATAAAGGAGTTGAAGTCAAACATAATGAGACTTCGTTGGATTACTGGTCATTAAGGTATACCATTAAAAAACATGAGACAACCCACCGATAATGAAAGTAGGTGTCAAGGGGCTGAGTAAATTCAAAAAGTGTGAATAAGGGTGTTGAGTTTGAACACTTGAAGAATCCATCGATTGGGAGACATTGATTTGTTCCCAAATATTGATGGTAGGAGAACCTGCCACTAATGACCACAAGCCTCTAGGTACTCATAGGACTCTAGATCTTGATTCCATAATAGATGAGATTAAGTCAATGGAATTAGACCCACTGAAAGGAGAGCATTAAGGAATCTCTAATCATCCAATGCGAGGCATAAGGACATAACTTGATGATTAAGAGGATCTCGAATGAATATGATTTTGACAAACCAACGACCATGTGAATCTCTCACATGCACTATATGCAAGTAGTACATGAAAGAAACCCTTTGAATAGTAGCTAATGATGAAAAATTGTCAACAAAGGAGAGGAAAACAACAATGGGGCTAATGGAATCCAATACACTGCACAAATCCAATGTGTGAATATATTTCTTTCCGTCGAACACAAGGGAAATCCCCCAGTCAATGACCAATGAGGAAATGTCATATATTGGGTTCAAGGTTACCTACTAATGATCAAAGTAGGCCTAGGGTGAAAAGTGGGAAAACAACTTCATGTGACTCTGAGATTCACTTGTAAGAGGATGGTCAACATGCAAAGTCAAGAGTTCTGAGGAATGGCTGACACATGCTTATACTTCCTTTGAACAAGAGCATGAGAGATATGGATAACTCAAGAAGCATAGACTTAACACTGATCATTGACAAATGTTTGTGATGTAGGAGGCATCAACAAACTCTCCATATGGACTGGAAGAATAACCAGTCAAAGGACTAGACTCTAAGTAACAAGTTCATCTTCCTAAGGTCATGCTAAACCCAAACCTTGGATTAAATGGACTCAATATTTTGTGCTATGTTCAAATGTGACATGACTGCTGCTGATAGGAGATGATATTTTTTTCTCGCCCTTATTTTTTTGTCTTTTTCATAGTAAAAGAAATTCTATGATACAGGAGAGGAAACAAGTGTCGTGAGTAATAAACTAGTTCCAAGTAGTGGAACATACCTATGCTCAATTCAAGGGTCTGCATGCGAGGCATGGACACTCGGGGGGATGTTTCCTCTATGGGTAAAGGTGTGTCAAGATGCAAAGGATATACAAAAGGAACTGCTTGGCTAACGATGAGAATTCTTGGGGCAAGAGGCTTATAATGAGAAAGTGGGAGTTGACATTAGTCTCAACAATGTAAGTAGGATAATGGGATGCAATTACAACTTAACTCAAGAAGTTTCCTTTTTCATAGATGTTATTCCCCTAGGCCCGAAAAGTATAAAATAATACCCAGGAGAAATCTTCTAGACAATGGTGACCAGAGTATTCCTTTTTTGTAAGTAGTCTACTCGGTTGGGAAAAGGGTTAAACTTATACCAAAATAGACGTCCTTTCAAAACCATTTAGTGAGTGTGAAGGAGACAAGTTCACTTGAAATATTTTCATTTTTTCAGGAGTCGGAAAAGAGATTAACCAAGACTCGGGGGGAGTCCCATAGGTAGTGGTCATAATGATATTGAGTAAGGAAATGGGGTTTGAATGAAAATTCATATTGGGACTATAAGGAACTACTAGACCTATGGAGTAACTTTTGCATGGGAGCCAGATGACAAAAGTGTTCTAACTAGGGTACCCATGTTTGGTAAGTCTCTACCACTTAATAATGACACTTCTAGTGGCAGTGAGAAGGTTATGTTTCGTTAAAAAATGGGTTCATACCTAGGGCATGTGAATCACAATCATAGGAAGATGCATAAATACAAAGTGGGGTGAGAACCTATCCTATATGGCAGTGATGGAATATACCTATCAGAGGCACAAACGAGCGATATGACGCTGGAAATCCGTAAAAACCATGGAAAAAACCACTTCAAACCAAGTCTTTCACTGCATTATTAGTCCATAAGGTCAAAAATAGAAAATATAGGGTAAAAATATATAAAGTGGGTAAACATTATCTATTAATAGTAAAAATAAGAATTTTTTACC
>ML787187.1:196243-212981 GCA_009831015.1 Picea engelmannii
AACCATGGAAAAAACCACTTCAAACCAAGTCTTTCACTGCATTATTAGTCCATAAGGTCAAAAATAGAAAATATAGGGTAAAAATATATAAAGTGGGTAAACATTATCTATTAATAGTAAAAATAAGAATTTTTTACCATACCATTTGAATTTTTCATCCACATAGTGCTTTTGAGGCCATTTTACCCATGATCTTCTAAAGACAATTTCAGGAGCTACGATCAATGAAATCAGAAACCATCTAGACCAAGTAAGTGCATGTCCTATTCTCTTCAATTTCCCTGGTTTAATCATTAGTTTTAGTTCTCAAATTTTAAGTTTAAGAGGTCATAACTTGGAAACTAGGGTGTACACGGGCTGCAGTTTATCAGGTTGCATACATAACCCCATGTACATGGGAAAAAAGAAGCACACCCACTTATATCAAACCCTATATGAGATTGTCATAAGGGTATCCCACGTACAACTCCACACTCAATGTTTTTAATGAAAATTAACTCAAACTTTGATGTTTCCTTTGTAGGATGGTTATAGAATGGAGAGAAAGGGAGCATGAGGAGGTCGATGCTATAGTAGAAAGATATGTGAGGGCCCAAAAATATTTTCAAATATGTGGGCTCTATAAATTTTGGTCCATAAAATGAGCAAGGGCTCAAGTGAGGTTTCTTCAGCTATTGATAAACAATTGGGATCTAGAGATTGAGGCCTGCAACCTTGATGGGAAACTATTGAGAATTGAAGTGGACGATATATACTTTATCACATGATTGTCTCGCTGAGGAGAGATGGTAAATATCAAGGCTCGAGGGGTTGGAGGTGGGAGGACTATGGAGGAGTACATCACCACCTACTATGTTGCAGGCACAAAGAAAGTAGGGAGCCAACTCCCTATCAGGGTGATTGAGAACCTGAGTCTAAAGATCATCATATTAGTACTCACATGGATATCGGGGTCGACCTCATTGCACGAGGTGTCGAGGCCACTCATGTTCTATGTAGTGGAGTGTTTGAGACCCACGGTTTATGATTGGTTCACCTAACTACTAGCCAACATGAAGATTCAATTGATGGACTACAAACTCAGGAGAATGAGGAAATTCAATTTCGCATCGATATTGTGTAGTTTTTTCTTTGAGATGGTTCAAGGTCTAAGCCCTAGAGTATATATTACTCGAAATGGACTACAGAATCTAACCATGTCACATTGGACCAAGGTGATGAGGTGGCTAGAAGGTGGTAGGGTGCCAACCTCCTAAAATTATGATTTCTTTCACTGGTGGCACCTAAAGTTCATAGACATCGATGACTATCCATACGGGGGGATTGAATATTGAGGGGACCATGGCATGCATTTCCACTAGGATCCTCCTTTGGAGAGATTGGTGAGAAATGATTTTTATGTATTTCATTTTTTTGTTTTTTTCAATTTGATAAATGCAAACAAAAACACAAATATTTGTGTATGGTATCATGTATTAAAATTTATTTTCTTACGTAGATGTAGGTCTGTGACGACCATATGGGTACCCATGACATCAACACAAGGGTCAAGGAGATGAGATGGTAGGTGGGGATGCAGAGAGAGTTATCCAGGAACTGCATGGAAACCTATCTTGTTTGACGCATAGGATTCCCATGGTCTAGGTGGAGGATTTGCTAGAGGCGATGCAGAGGTAGGTGGTGGGTGTACCCCGTGCATGGGTGAGACTCTTCCGACATCTTGAAAATGCCATAGTGTGATATCATGACATGCATCTGGAACCACATTCTTAGATTCCATGGTTATGCAATGTACCGGTCATATATTTATTTTGAGGGAATGATCCCAATTTTGTACTATGAAAACATATGTTTTGGACTTTAAAGGATGAAATATAAAAAATCATTTTGGTGTTCGGATTTTCTTATATATATTACAATGGATGAATGTATAAATGTGTGTTTTCTTTAGCTAATTATGTGTCAAATGCCAATATAAAATGTAGTTAGCATATGCATCAGATACTTGATTAGAACTTCTAGGGATGTGATTATAAGTAATAAAATCAAAAAATCGTTCCAAAAGTCATACGGGTAGGATTCATCGGAGTAAAATAGGATCTCTCACACAGTAAATGTCGTTCAACTGAAATACAAATAACGGGGAGTCCAAATGAACTTCTAAATATCAAGCACCATGTGAAACGACATCACGTGATATCTCTATAACAACGTTATAGTGAACCACATTATTCGTTGATGTCTCTAGACAAACGTCACCTGCAGACACCAGTTGTCCCTTAGGTGAATAGATAACCCAAGCAATGGAAGCCATGTTCCGCTTATGACAACTGACACCATCTATGAATCCTAAGTACACCAATGATTCCATCGACATATTCCAACCAAGGGAAAATGAAATAAGTAGGATGGTGACGCAAAAGGAAAAATAAGTATATACACTAAAATACACTAATATACAAAGGTCATGCCCGAGATTGAAGGCTCAAGAATAATACCTTTTAAGGTAGATCCCATTTCTGGGCTCGTCCAGTACATTCCCTCATAATATTTAATTCATAGGCTCCTTTCTCTAGGACATGTCGCATGGTATAAGGACCGTGCCACATGTGGTTGAACTTGCCTGCCCCCATCAGTTCCTCAGCTTGGTCATAAAGAAGGACCAAGTCACCCTCAACATACTTCTGGAGACAAACATACTTATCGTATTAGACATTAATACGTAGTTTATTCACTTCGATGGCCATAGAGGCATCTTGATGCTGTTCATCGAGGAGATCTAGGTGTACGAGGTGTTCTTCAAGATCGTTCGTGTTAGGTAGGAGCTTGATTTCCAACTTAAGGGAAGGGATTTCACATTCAATAGGAAGAATCAACTCCATGCCATGGACTAACTAAAATGGTAAGAAAACGATGGAATTATTTATCATGGTTTGGTATGCCCAAAGTGCAGGGTAAAGCATCACATTCCAATTAGATTTACTCTTCTTGATATTTTTTGCAAAATGGTCTTTTGAGATTTTTTCATCGCATCTACTATTCCATTTTATTGGGGATAATAAGGGGAATAATGATCGTGTGTAAACCCCAGTTTTGAAACTAACTTTGTCATCATCTCATTATAGAAGTGACTGTCATGATTAGTGAAAATCTCTTTTTGGATTTTGAACTGGGATATAATCCTATTGATTAGGAAAAAATGTTGCAATATCACCATAAGATTTAACGGTAGGCAATGTCTCAACCCATTTATTAAAATAATCCATGACCACGATAATACAATGGTTCCCCCCAGCTGAGGCTCAATTGTAGTCCATAAAATCCACCCACCACTTAGTGAAGGGACCGATGATAATGAGTAGGTGAAGAGGGGTTGGGTGTGAGATAATTTTACCAGCGAACACTTGACAAGGGTGACACTTCTTGACCGCTTTGACACAATATTTAAAAATTGACAGCCAAAAATAAACAACTCACAATATCTTTTGGGATGTCACAAGATCGGATAAATTACCACCACATGCCCCACTGTGATAGTCATTGATAATTTCCCTAGCCTCCTTGTGAGAGAAACAATGACGCAAAATATTATCTACCCCTCGATGATACAACATGTCACCAGTAATAAGGTAGTTCTTAGACCGATGACATATACGTCGTCGATCGTCTCTCGATAGATGTTGGGGGATGTTTGAAGGTAGATTATAATATCTCCATACCAGGGTTCCGAAGATGAAATAAGGAAAATATGTTCATCCATGAATGAATCATCATGAAAAATATCCTCATCCAACCTAGGGAAGTCTGACATCAGTTCCACAAAAAATGGTGATTTCTTGGATTTTGCGGAGGAAAAATCAAGATCAAATTCTTGTAAAATAAAAGTCCACTTATTATATTTACCCTTATGATACACCTGATAAGGATTTATTGAAATGGATTGATATCCACAACCACAGTAGTCTTGTAGAGTAAGATATATTGATGTAAAATATGAACTGCATATACAACGACTAAGGCTAGCTTCTCTACATGGGAGTATTTAAGTTCAGGACCAACTAGATTTCAAATGAGGTAGTAGATAATGTGATCATGGAGCTCATCATGCTATCCCTTCAAACGTGGTGATGTAAATAAAAAAGTCTCTATTGTAGTCTAGGGGATTCAATAGAGGCACTGATACCAATGATTTCTTAAGATCATCGAAGGATTCATGGGATCGCTCATCCCATATGAACGAAGTGTCCTTCTTCAAAAGACACATGAAACCCTTAGTTATGTTGGCATAGTTGGCTACAAAATGACACAGGAAGTTATCCTTCCCCTTTAAACCCTGAATTTGTTGAATGTTGCGTGGGGGAGGAAACCGAAGTATTTCCTCAACCTTCATAGGATCCACCATGATCCCATGCTAAAAAAATATGAATCCTAACAAGTGACCAGACCTAACAAAAAATATGCATTTATGAGGGTTCAACTGAATGCGATAATAGCGACATCTTTCAAATACTATTCAAAGGTGAGTCAAGTGATATACTCCTTGCGAGAGTGAGCAATGAGATCATCTAGATAAGATTCAACAATATGCTTAAGATCGTGAAACAAAAAGGTCATGGCACGCTGAAAGGTTGCTCTGGCATTATTAAGACCGAAAGGAATTTTCTGGTATGCAAAGGTACCCCAAGGACAAATAAACATCGTCTTGCGTTGATCCTCGTGTTTTATTTGAATTTGATTATAACTTGAAAATTTGTCCATGAAAGAAAAGACTTTGCTTCCCGCATACTTGTCAATAATGTGGTCAATAAAAGGAGTGGGGAAGTTATCTTTAGGACAGGATTTGTTTAGGTCCCTAAAATACATACATGCGCGAACGATTCGTTTATTTTTATCTATGAGAATGAGGTTGGACACCCATTCAGTCAAGGGAACCGGGTAGGTGAACCCAACAATGAGTATCTTCTCTACTTTTTCCTTTATAGCGGGGGCCTTCATATAATTTATAGATCTAAGATGTTGTCAAATAGGTTTATCATTCAAATAAGTTTTAATTTCATGTTCGACAATGCTAGGGTCAATCCCTGGAATCTCTTCATATGACCAAGAAAATACATCTTAGAATTCTTTGAAGAGACCAGTGTAGATTTGAATTTCCTTAGGAGAACAATCCACACTGATATATATGTTTTCAATTTTACCAGGGGTTTGAGAGATGTCTATCATGATGGTAGGGTAAATTTTCTCCATTTTTCCTTCGGCATAAATACCATGCGTATCTAAAGGAACCACGACGTTACTGACCATCTCACTCAAGGTGTACCAAAACTCATCTTGTTCAATCCTCACAAGCTCTAGGAGAAAATAGGATCGATGGTGCATATCGTCCCAAGGCTTATCAAGACCAGACATGACCTCTAATATGGCTTCATATAAGGGTAAAGTATCATCAATGAAATCATGTGAACAAGATGATTGTACGACCCATTTGGGCTCTAAGATGGGATCCACCTCATCTGTCCGCGAGGAGGAAGGATCTGGGTTAACAATAGCTTCTTGTATACTCTGGTACACAAATTCTACAACAGAAAATGGCATCACCATATCGATGTGTGAATGACCTTTGTATGACACAGTTGGGGAAGGTAAGGTCCAAGGGTCATCTAAATATGAAGTACGGAAAGGAACATAACTCATCGATGATGAAGGATCACCGGAGACAACATTAATGTATGAAATTGGTGACGTGAAATCAAAAGTACCCATCAAGGAAGAATACATCCCAACACCAACATTCTCGGTTTCCTACTGAGAATTATCAACAATGGGGACTGAAGGCCCCACCGATGTAGTAGGAATAGGATGCACAAAGGAAAATTGATCGATCATCACAATCTTTCCTTCGTGAGGAAATGATAGAACGCGGAAAACCAATGACATAATGACTGTCATAGCGTAAGTCCAATTATTCTCTAGCAGAAGATTGTAGTTGAGTGGTGCATCAACCACCTTGACCTTGACCTCCCTTGTATTTCTTCCTAAATGGACCAGGAAAGAGGGAAGGATACCATGGGGTGTAAAATAAAGTCCATTGAATGTAGTTAACATGGTCATGGATTGAGACAGGGGAAAAGATTCAATGGCTTTCCAACAAGCCAAAGAAATCACAAATGTGAAATCACCTTCATCAATTATAGTACATTTGATGGTAACATTCATATACTCCACATGGATTTTAAATGCCACATGGTAAGGTAAGAGAGGCTTAACATCCATGACATCAAACTTGATAACCTTTGTGCCACACAGGGCTAGAGCTCCTAACACAGATAGTAATGCGTTCCTATATGAAGGACACATCTCGAGCACCTCCAAAGACGACATCGCACAAGGGGCTTGGCCCAAATCCTCAAAAATCGAGTAATTTTTGGCGACTATGGTATTAGGATGGTGGGCAGAGTACTTAAGGACTCCTTTCAGAATACAAGAGGTTTCGACTTATCAATCTGCAAAGGTGTTTTTAGAGGAGGAGGAGGAAGATCTGGACCCAAAATAGGCTATGAAGAACCATAATCATGAGATCGTGTGGCTATAGTAAACTCAAATTTAACCATATTGATGCATGGATGAGAACCATCATGTGTCGAGAGGTTTTGACTCCCACTCAATGCATTTCTGGTGTTGGAGGTCCCTGAGGTCATATTTTGGTTATGTGGAAACAGGTTAGTCATCGCGGTAGTGCTGCACTATGAGCCTCGAAGCTTCCTCAATTTTGGGGCACAAGTGGGTAAGGTGATCATATTTACAAAGTTTAAAAGGAAGCTTCACCTTCCTCTTTTCTTTATTTCCCTCACCAACATTATTATTAGATTTATCATTATTATTGGCGTCCTTGGATTCATTGTTATTATTATTATTCCCACCCTTACGATTATTACCTCGTCCTTTATTCTTGTTCCCTCTAGGTTGTTGGTTACCATTTGGGTTTGACAATGACTGTATAGAATGCACATCCTCCGACAGGGTGGTGGAGTACAAAGCCATAGCTTGTCCTTCTACATACTAGTTAAGAGAAAAAAAATATAGTTGGTTCGTCACTAGGTCAGTAGTATTAGAATTTGTGGAGCCTATGATGTTGTCGGTATGAGGCCTGAGATTTTTTCTAGGATTGTAATTCGATCGCAGCGCGTCAGGAATAATTTCGTAAACCATCCTAGATTGAGAATATATAAGGTCCAACTATTGGGATTTGAAGATGGATTCTCCCTCGGATGTTACTCCATCTGTAGAAATATCCTTCAAAATGTAAGGTAATAAAGACTTGAGGAACCATTCCAATAGAAACTATGGAAGAATGTAGGATTTAATCAACCTCTTCCATCTACACCACTCTTGGATATGATCGGATACGTGAGTGGATTTATCTTGAAAAAAATATGATAAAATTTCTATGTTGACATCGTAATGAACCGATAATTGAAAGTGATTGAGAAAAACCAAGACCATCTGATTGAAAGTTTCGTAGGTTCCCCCGGGTAGCTCGATGTACCATTTCGTGGAAACCCTCATAAGGGTGTGTTGAAATAGCCTCAAATGAATAGAGTCATCATTAAGGGAGTTAGATGAGCACCATAGGTGAAAAGTAGTCACATGATCACCTTTGTCATCATCGGTTTTGCCTTCAAACTTTGGAATGTCAGAAGGAAGCTTGGTGGGGATGGGGAGACATGAAGGATCGTGACGCACTAGGTCATTCATCAATTTTGATAAGTCTAGTAGAATCAATGTGGACAAAAAATGGATCTTGGGTTGCGACATTAGAGCCCATGCTTCTGGGAAAGACTAGTTTTGAGATATCATAGGCCAAACAAGGTCCAGTTATATACCATTCCCATGTCCATTAGGATAGTATCCTCCTCCCAAATTATTCATAAAAGGTTGCAATGGAATCATTACCGATGAAGACTCTTGCAAGGAGAAAGCGACACTATAAGGATTACTCATATGAGGATATACATTGCCCCCAGATGTAGGGGGTTTCCCATACTATAAAACTGACTCCCCTCAGATGAAACACTAGAGGGAAGAGGGAGGTTGTCCATGAGAAAATAATTCATAGGAACCTCGATAGAGGAAGAAGGATGGATGGAAGTAATATAAGAAGTATAAGGACCACCCATCTTAGCACTCGATCCTAGAAAAGTGATGCTAGGATTGGGTCCAGAGAAAGAAGGATTGCAACCTCCTACTGTAGGAGTTTACTGAGAGATATGACCCCCACCAAATGAAAAAGGAGTATAAGGAGGCATCAAGCCCCTCGACCCAACACTAGGATTCACGTACGATGACGAAACAGAGGATGAGAAGTGTGAAGTCATGTATGGCATACCAAAATATAAAGGATTAATGGTTGAAGGTATTGACTAAGTACTATGATTCGACATATCGTGAGGGAATACAAAAGGGTACATTCCCACGAGCTAAGAAAAGACCATGGGTTGGGTAGCATTAGGTGAGGGAGCCTCTAGAACCCAAACCATTGATGATAAGGGATTCGAGAGGACCCCACTAATCACAGAGGAAATAAGAGTATAAGGGATTCACGAGACAATCATATCTGACTCAATAGTCATGGTAGGATGATCATGATCCTGGGAGGTGGAGATAGATATACCATGCTTTTTAAATCTACGCCTTTTAGGAGGCGACTTCGATAAAGGATATAGTTGTGGTGGTATATTCAAAAGATAAAGAGATCAGAAAGGAGATTGATCTTTCTCCACGATAACTCAGAACTTGAGATACAATGCAAAATCCTAAGGCCAACTAATAATAAAAGATAACACTCCTAAATAAATCTAAAGGCCAATGCACACAAATAGGATATGAGGGATGAAGGTACCTACATATCTAAAGATGGTATTCCTCTCCCAATAGGGGATGAGACTCCCGAACAATAGAGTGGAGGTAACTGGACCAGTTATAAGGACCCTCGTAGGATTCATAGCGTAGTCGTTCAGATTCCTTCGAAGAGAAAATTCTCCAAAACGTCGATGTGATATTCGATCCCTATCTAAGTCAGGGTACCTGCAGAATAAACCTTGCAAGAAAACTATGTGGCTACCATGGTCAAGCAACTAAATTCACAATGATATAACCAATGATCAGGTGAGCAGTCGTAAGTCCAGTCCACCATATGGGTAGGGTAGCAAAGCCCAAAATATTGAAAGCACCGCCTCACAAGGAGGTAAGGGAAATAGCGAGACCCCTAGATACGAATAGAACCCCATAAATATATCTGACACTAGGAAGGTATTAGAGGGCTATCTCTGTAACCAAATTCACGCAACCCTATGCTTAAATATGGTGTAATAGGAGCCTCCTAAGGACACCAATTATACAATAGGTTTCACCACTCCCTGCTCAGACACATACTTTGAGTTTTATAGCCGTGGAGAATTTTACTCACAAAATCCTATTCCAAGGCTCTAGTTCCTACACTTTTATTGTGTGCCCTAGAAAATAAAATCATTTCTAATCTATTTTAAATATTCAATGTTAATTTTAATGGCTTCTACTTACTCAAGAGGTGTGATTGTGAAACTGATGGTATAATGACTCAACATATACAAAAGAAGCAAATGTAAAAACCCTGCTAAGTACTAGTCTTGATTTTCAATGAGATGGTATGCTTCTAAGTGTTGTTTCCAATATGTAATCTATACAATTTCAATGAATTGCATTCTTGATTAATATGCCAAAACTAATGTAAAGTAGCCACAAGTGCAAATGCTATAAGTAAAATGAAAAAAACAACAATTTTATTTTTTGTATTTTCGATATAATGAAAATAAAATGCAAGGAATGAATACCAACCTCACAGGAAGACCCTACTACAAGAAAAAAGAGACAAGCCAAGCAGGACACCAAAAAGTGACTACCTAGCCCTGAATGCAAGGACAACAAATGAGAAAAATGACAAGAAAGGATTTCTCCCTAAAGATTCACCAATTAAGTGACTTCCTATCACTTAGTAGGCACTTAATAGTTAGAAAGGGGGCTGAAGAAGTCTCAACAACCAACAAAACTCACCTAGTAAACATTAAACTCAACCAAAAGGACTCAAAAGATAGTGTACATGATTGTTCAGGGAACAAAGGCGTATGTACGTGCCCTAAATCAAGACAACTCGTGTATGTACATGATTGTCAAGGGAAAACCCATGTGTGTCAATGAAGACACTGCCTGGGCAAGGGTTAGGCCAAGAAACTCAGATACAATGAAAAATATAGGCTGTCAAGAAACAAGTGACACATAAACATAGGAAAATAGAGAGAAAATAAAGGAGAAAAAACACCCAATACCCAAAAATGGAGATCCTCCCCAGTGGAGTCGCCAATTTTGTTACGAGGAAAATCTCTTTATGGCTAGGGGAAAACCACAACAGACGGAATGAAACCCATAAATCAACTCTAATCTCAAGTATGTTATATAAATGAAAATGCTAACAAGAGAAGGATGAAATCCTACCTTGTCCGGATGTTCGAAGAAGACCACTGTTGAGCACGTGACCTAAATATTTACACCTACAACTTGTCCTCAACAACCAATATATACAATCATGTGGAAATTATATAGAATGTTAGCATATAAATTAACATAATCCATTAACATACATAACAAATATGCCCATGGAAACTAATACAAATATTTGCAATATATACAGATCCAGATTATTTATGGCACAAAATGAGGGTGGATATATAATAAATAAATGTACAAATCTATATCGTATATCCACTAATATAACAAAGATATAGTAGAGATATAACAATAAACACAGAGATACAATAATAGACAATTTTTATTAATGAGTGAAATGTATAAAACTATAGAAATACATAGTGAAAGACTCACTAGAATGGTGGCAACTTATCTCTAAGAAGAGATGTGATTGATACTCACATTCGAAAGAAGACGATTTACAATAAGTCTCTAAAGGTATTTTTAACATAAAGAAAATCCAAAACCCTAACCGTGGAAGATGAAAAACCAACAATTTTATGGACCCCGTTTTGGGTAGTTTGGTATATCAACTTCTCGAGGGCGTAACTTTGGCATACGATCTCCATTTGGGGTGCACGATATATGTTTGGAAAGGTATCTTCGAGGAGATTCATTATGTGGGATCAATCAAATCCTTAAGTTATCATTGAGGTGTTATATCCTAAAAAAACTTCATTTAGGCCTTCAAAATAGGTGGGTGGCCACCGATATCTACCTGGATCAATCCTCCCTCCTTAATAAGCAATGGTGTCTATTGCATTGAGTGCACGAGGGAGAGGGAAAAATGTTTACTAAATATACATCTTGATGAACTTCTTTCCTTTCTAGAGAATTTTTGTTTCTTAGCTTGTTGAAGGTTGTCACGAACCTGTGGCTGGAAGGGTTGGGCCTTTTTAACTAGTATAGATACATGATATGACTGTGTGGATAAGGAATCCTTGCGTTTTTCTTCAATATTGTCGACCTACTTCTGTTGGATAGAAGGTTATTGGACTGAGGTTGCAGTGCTATTTTGTTTACTTGTTGGCCCTTGGTTATGGAAGTATGCAAAGATCAAAGAAGAAAAGGGAGAATGTGAACTCTGTGGAAGACACAGTGATTGTTACTGGGTCGAAGTGAGAAAAAGAGAAGAAAATACGGAACAAAGTAAGTCATTGGATGAGGAGATCAGGGATGACATATAAGCAAGAGAGAAGGATTTTGGACAACTTAGAAAGTGGGAAAAGCCATTGTTGGATGCTTTGGAGTGCCGCGCGAGAAGGAAGGAAAGACAGGTTGGCGAAGCCCTGAAAATATGGGTCAAGTTGACCTAGGGTTTTAGACACCTAGGGTTTTGGTATCTAGGGTTTTGGAAACCTAGGTTTTGACCTAAGGATGTCGGTGAGCTATTGTAATGTATAAATAGAGGTCAAGAAGACCTAGGTTGGGTTGGTGTGTGTCAAGATTGTCATTGTTGTTATTGATCGATCTAGTTGTTGTGGTGAGAAAATTTTGTTGAGTGAAAAAGAAGTGTTAAGAGTGAGAGCCTCCTGGTATTGTAATATCTTCAGCTAGCTGTGAAGATCAACCCTGCAGCTGGGTGCACATGGAGGGGAGAGGAAGAGAGGAGAAGAAAGATGATCTGCTAGCTAAGAGCACAGACAAGAACTGTATGCTTTACCTTAATATATTATAGCACAGTTATGTGGATGTAGCCCTAGAGAGAGGGTGAACCATGTACATCTTGTGTTGTGTGTGACTGGTATGTTATCTCTGTCATTCATATACTATGATCACATTATCGTTTTGGATCTGATAAGTAGATGTGCAAAATAGATCTAAGTTCATAAGTGATATATGAATGTTGTGTTGTTCTTGTGTTAAATCCACTTGATCTTCCCTTTGGTTGTAGACATATCTGTCCTGCAACCTCCTCATAAATTCTTTGGGTGAGACTACATCTACTTCGAAGGTTTTTCTGAAAGGGACAATAGTTAGGGCTTGTTGGTGCACTCTTGGAGCTGAACCCTGGGTCTACCCCTGTGCCAACAAATGGTTTCCTTGTCAGGACAAGAATCTTCTTGAGTGAAAGTCAAGGTGGTTTCCATCAAAGACAGAGAAGCAAAAGTGGATAGAGGATCAAGAAAAGAACTTCATTGAAGCCCATAACAATAACCCTAATCTTAGTATAGAGGATTGGTTGGAGAAATATATCTTCATTGATATACACAAAATTTTCTTTGGAGGAATCCATCAGGAGTTATATGAGTGGCTATCTAAATTAGCAGATACCCAGTTCGAGATTCGATCTAGACCTCCTGTGGTTTGGACGTCCGAGCTGATCAATAAGGTCAAGAGAGTTGATAACTATGTATCATGAGCAATAGATCACCGGTTTGATAGAACCATTGGAGGGCACATCAAGCTTAGCGATATTTATTTAAGGGACCCAGAGGAAATTTTTTACAATTCCTGAAGTTGAGACTCAAGATTCTATTGCATGAGAAGAACATCTTGAAGATACAATAGATTGGTCGGATCTAGGAAGGCTAATGTTCAAGAATTCGGACAACGACAATGACACAGAAGCTGGACATATGCACACTGGGAGAGTGTTTAGAGAAGTTCACCTTGCGAACCTATTTAAGAAGAAATACAGGGAGGAGGGTTTCTATAGTGGAGACGAGGCAGATATGAAAGACGAAGAACATTCAAAACCCGCTAGGGAAAAGGAAGGAGAAGCTGAAGAGCTTCGTTGGGGAGAACTTGAAACCTTAGAAACTGTGTAGACCATCGAAGTAAGTACTGTTATTCCTCCTGTTGATTCAGTAGTATTAAACAATCAAAGTAATCCCAATCACCAAAGTACCCAGAGCACTATCAATAGTAGTCCACCACACATTCAGTCAGGAACCCTAGGAATATCTATGGAAGATGATACGAGACTTCCTATATTTAGGGGAGATGGATTTGAAGATCTTGACTAGCATTGGTTCCTATGTGAAGCTGTATGGAATATTAAAAATGTCACTGATGAAGCTGTCAAAAGAACCCAGTTTAGTACCACTCTAAGGGATCCTGCACTGAGCTGGTGCATGAATCTTGTCCAAGGACTTGCACAGCCTAAGCCACTAAATCAGATTAATAATGTGTTGATTGCAGAGTTCAAGAAACCCAATTCAGAGTCACAACGTATCACATAGCTGAAAGAGATCAAAAAGAAGGTGGCCGAACCTATTTGGGAACTCGATCATAGATTAAAAACCTTAACAGGTCGATTGACTTAACAGATCCCAGATGAATAGAACAAATAATGGTTCATTGCTTCCCTCTTACCAGACATCAGAGTTCCCCTGATGCAACAAAATATTGCTTCGTAGTCTGAGGCACCGGAGATCGCCATAAAGTTAGAATCAACCCCTATGGGAGAATCCAACTCAGGTATGACTCAAGTCTTGAGTCAGCTAACTAGTTTGTCTCTACATGTCGAAGATATGAAGAAAGGTAAGGGAAAAGATAAAAGAGAAGACATCTGGTGTGTTATATGCAGATCAAAAGGCCATGAAAAGGAACATTGTCCCTTATTCAATGAATACTTGGCTTCTGAAGCTCCGAGCCCTTTCAAGAAAGTTACCTTACCTTTGTTAGAAAAGCAGGACTGCAGAGCAATAAAATAAAACAAATGCGGAAACAAAACACAAAAGATACACAATACAATAGGGACACAGATTTATGTGGTTCAACCAGTGTGGGCTACGTCCACCAGAGAAATTGCCAGGTCCTTCCTTTATTATTATCCAGCAAATGAAGGGATACAACCTACAACAAAACCCGTTGTAACTTCCTCTTCTTTCTCTCATAATACAATACTTTCCATCATGCATAGCCGCAATACATTTCCCTCATAACAGAGGGTTGCCTTCTGGGGAAAAAAACCCTAACATAATTTCTACCGTTAGGTCTGCAACCTTATAATGAACGGTCCGGATTTACAATGGAATTACAATATTCTTCTACAAGGATATGTGAGTGGATTTATCTTGACAAAAATATGATAAAAGTTCTATGTCGACATTGTAATGAATCGATAATTGGAAGTGATTGAGAAAAACCAAGACCATCTGATTGAAAGTTTCCTAGGTTCCCTCGCGTAACTCGATGTACCATTTCGTGGAAACCCCTGTAAGGGTGTGTTGAAATAGCCTCAAATGAATAGAGTCATCATAAAGGGAGTTAGATGATAACCATAGGTGAAAAGTAGTCACATGACCACCTTTGTAATCATCGGTTTTTCCTTCAAACTTTGGAATATCAGAAGGAAGCTTGGTGGGGATGGAGAGCCATGACGAATCGTGATGCACTAGGTCATTCATCAATTTTGACAAGTCTAGTAGAATCAATGTGGACAAAAAAGGGATCTTGGGTTGTGGCATTAGAGCCCATGCTCCTAGGAAAGACTAGTTTTGAGATATCATAGGCCAAACAAGGTTCTGGTATATACCATTCCCATGTCCAGTAGGATAGTATCCTCCTCCCAAATTATTCATAAAAGGTTGTAATGGCATCATTACCGAGGAAGACTCTTGCAAGGAGAAAGCGACATGATAAGGATCACTCATACGAGGATATATGTTGCCCCCAGATGAAGGAACTCCATGTAGGGGGTTTCCCATACTATAAAACTGACTCCCCTCAGATGAAACACCAGAGGGAAGAGGGAGGTTGTCCATGAGAAAATAATTCATAGGAACCTCGATAGAGGAAGAAGGATGGATGGATGTAATATAAGAAGTAGAAGGATTTCCCATCTTAGCACTCGATCCTAGAAAAGTGATGCTAGGATTGGGTCCAGAGAAAGAAGGATTCCAACCTCCTACCATGGGAGTTTATTGAGAGATATGATCCCCACCAAATGAAAAAGGAGTATAAGGAGGCATCAAGCCCCTAGACCCAACACTATGATTCACGTACGATGACGAAACAGAGGATGAGAAGTGTGAAGTCATGTATGGCATACCAAAAGATAAAGGATTAATGGTTGAAGGTATTGACTAAGTACTATGATTCGACATACTATGAGGGAATACACAAGGGTACGTTCCCATGTGTTAAGAAAATACCATGGGTTGGGTAGCATTAGGTGAGGGAGCCTCTAGAACCCAAACCATTGATGATAAGGCATTCAAGAGGACCCCACTAATCACAGAGTAAATAGGAGTCGAAGGGACTCACGAGACAATCATATCTGACTCAATACTCATGGTAGGATTATCATGAGCCTGGGAGGTGGAGATATATATACCATGCTTTTTAAATCTATGCCTTTTAGGAGGCGAATTCGATAAAGGATATAGTTGTGGTGGTATATTCAAAAGACAAAGAGATCGGAAAGGAGAATGATCTTTCTCCACGATGACTCAGAACTTGAGATACAATGCAAAATCCTAAGGCCAACTAATAATAAAAGAGAACACTCCTAAATAAATCTAAAGGCCAATGCACACAAATAGGATATGAGGGCTGAAGGGATCTACATATCTAAAGAAGGTACTCCTCTCCCAATAGGGGATGAGACTCCCGAAAAATAGAGTGGAGGTAATTGAACGAGTAATAAGGACCCTCATAGGCTTCATAGCGTAGTCATTCAGATTCCTCCAGAGAGAAAATTATCCAAAAATTCGATGTGATATTCGATCCCTATCTGATTCAGGGTACCTGCAGAATAATCCTTGCAAGCAAACTATGCGGCTACCATGGTCAAGAAACTAAATTCACAATGATATAACTAATGATCAGGTGAGAAGTCATAAGTCCAGTCCACCGTATGGGTAGGGTAGCAAGGCCTAAAATATCGAAAGCACCGTCTCTCAAGGAGGTAAGGGAACTAGCGAGATCCCTAGATACAAATAGAACCCCATAAATATATCCGACACTAGGAAGGTATTAGAGGGCTATCTCTGCAACCAAATTCACGTGACCCTATGCTTAAATCTGGTGTGAATGGAGCCTCCTGAGGACACCAATTATACAATGGGTTTCACCACTCCATGCTTAGACACATACGTTGAGTTTTATAGCCTTGGAGAATTTTACTCACAAAATCCTATTCCAAGGCTCTAGTTCCTACACTTGTTTGTGTACCCTAGAAAATAAAATCATTTCTAATCTATTTTAAATATTGAATGTTAATTTTAGT
>ML787187.1:213031-235980 GCA_009831015.1 Picea engelmannii
ACACATACGTTGAGTTTTATAGCCTTGGAGAATTTTACTCACAAAATCCTATTCCAAGGCTCTAGTTCCTACACTTGTTTGTGTACCCTAGAAAATAAAATCATTTCTAATCTATTTTAAATATTGAATGTTAATTTTAGTGGCTTCTACTTACTCAAGAGGTGCGATCATGAAACTGATGGTATAATGACTCAACATATACAAAAGAAGCAAATGTAAAAACCCTGCTAAGTACTAGTCTTGATTTTCAATGAGATGGTATGCTTCTAAGTGTTGTTTCCAAGATGCAATCTATACAATTTCAATGAATTTCATTCTTGCTTAATATTCCAAAACTAATGTAAAGTAGCCACAAGTGCAAATGCTATAAGTAAAATGCAAAAAGCAACAATTTTATTTTTTGTATTTTCGATATAATGAAAAACAATAAAAGGAATGAATAACAACCTCACAAGAAGACCCTACTGCAATCAAAAAGAGATAATCCAAGTACAACACCAAAAAGTGACTACCTAGACCTGGATGTAAGGACAACAAATGAGAAAAATGACAAGAAAGGATTTCTCCCTAAAGATTCACCAATTAAGCGACTTCCTGTCACTTAGTAGGCACTTAACAGTTAGAAAGGGGACCGAAGAAGTCTTAGCAACCAACAAAATGCACCCAGTAAAGACTAAACTCAACCAAAAGGACTCAAAAGATAGTGTACATGATTGTTCAAGGAATAAAGGCGTATATACATGCCCTAAAGAAAGAAAACTCATGTATGTACATGATTGTCGATGGAAAACACATGTGTGTCAATGAAGACACTGCCTGGGCAAGGGTTAGGCAAAGAAACTCAAATACAATGAAAAATATAGGCTATCAAGAAACAAGTGACACATAAACTTAGGAAAATAGAGAGAAAATAAAGGAGAAAAAACACCCAATACCCCAAAATGGAGATCCTCCCCAGTGGAGTCGCCAATTTGGTTACGACGAAAATCTCTTTATGGCTAGGTGAAAACTACAACAGACGGAATGAAACCCAGAAATCAACTCTAATATCAAGTATGCTATATAAATGAAAATTCTAACAAGAGAAGGATGGAATCCTACCTCGTCCGGATGTCCAAAGAAGACCATTGTTGAGCACGTGACCTAAAGATTTACACCTACAACTTGTCCTCAACAACCAATATATACAAGCATGTAGAAATTATATAGAATGTTAGGATATAAATTAACATAATCCATTAACATACATAACAAATATGCCCATGGAAACTAATACAAATATTTGAAATATATAAGGATCCAAATTATTGTAAGCACAAAATGAGAGTGTAGATATAATAAATAAATGTACAGATCTATATTGTATATCCACTACTATAACAAAGATATAGTAGAGATATAACAATAAACACAGAGATACAGTAATACACAATTTCTATTAATGAGTGAAATGTATAAAACTGTAGAAAAATGAAAGACTCACTAGAATGGTGGCAACTTATCTCTGAGAAGAGATGTGATTGCTACTCACATTCACAAGAATATGATTTACAATGAGGCTCTAAAGGTATTTTTAACATAAAGAAAATCCAAAACCCTAACCGTGGAAGATGAAAAACCAACAATTTTATGGACCCCGTTTTGGGTAGTTTGGTATATCAACTTCTCGAGGGCGTAACTTTGGCATACGATATCCATTTGGGGTGCACCATAGATTTTTGGAAAGGTATCTTCGAGGAGATTCATTATGTGGGATCAATCAAATCCTCCAGTTATCATTGAGGTGTTATATCCTGAAAAAACTTCATTTAAGACTTTAAAATAGGTGGGTGGCAACCGATATCTACCTGGATCAATCCTCCCTCCTTAAGAAGCAATGGTGTCTATTGCGTTGAGTGCATGAGGGAGAGGGAAAAATGTTTACTAAATCTGCATCTTGATGAACTTCTTTTCTTTTTGGAGAAGTTGTGTTGCTTAGCTTGTTGAAGGTTGTCACAAACCTATGGTTGGAAGGGTTGGACCTTTTTAACCAGTATAGATACATGAGATGACTGTGTGCATAAGGAATCCTTGCGTTTGTTTTCAATATTGTCGACCTACTTCTGTTGGAAAGAAGGTGCTTGGACTAAGGTTGCAGTGATTTTAGTGTTCTTTTGTTCACCTGTTGGCCCTTGGTTATGGAAGTATGCAAAGATCAAGGAAGAAAAGGGAGAATGCGAACTTCATGGAAGACACAGTCACTGTTAGTAGGTCGAAGTGAGAAAAAGAGAAGAAAATACAGAACAAAGTAATCCATTGTACGAGGAGATCGAGGATTACATATAAGAAAGAGAGAAGGATTTTGGACAACTCAAAAAGTGGGAAAATCCACCGTTGGATGCTTTGGAGCACCGCGTGAGAAGGAAGGAAAGATAGGCTGCCGAAGCCCTGAAAATATGGGTCAAGTTGACCTAGGGTTTTAGACACCTAGGGTTTTGGTATCTAGGGTTTTGGACACCTAGGTTTTGACCTAAGGATGTTGGTGAGATATTGTAATGTATAAATAGAGGTCAAGAAGACCTGGGTTGGGTTGGTGTGTGTCAAGATTGTCATTGTTGTTATTGATTGATCTAGTTGTTGTGGTGAGAAAATGTTGTTGAGTGAGAAAGAAGTGCTAAGAGTGAGAGCCTTCTGGTATTGTAAGATCTTCAGCTGGGTTCGAATATCAACCCTGTAGCTGGGTGCACGGGGAGGGGAGAGGAAGAGAGAAGAAGAAACAAGATCTTCTAGCTAAGAGCGCAGACAAGAAATGTATGCTTTACCTTAATATATTATAGCACAGTTATGTGGATGTAATCCTAGAGAGAGGGTGATCCATGTACATCTTGTGTTGTATTTTATTGGTATGTTATCTCTGTCATTGATATACCGTGATCGCATTATTGTTTTGGATTTGATAAGTAGATGTGCAAAATAGATCTAAGTTGATAAGTGATATATGAATGTTGTGTTGTTCTTGTGTTAAATCCACTTGATCTTCCCTTTGGTTGTAGACATATATGTCCTGCAACCCCCTCATAAATTCTTCAGGTGATACTGCATCTACTTTGAAGGTTTTTTCTAAAGGGCTAGTAGTTAGGGCTTGTTGGTGCGCTCTTGGAGCTGAACCCTGGGTCTACCCATGTGCCAACAAATGGTTCTGTTGCCGGGATATGAATCTTCTTGAGCAAATGTCAAGGTGGTTTCCATCAAAGACAGAGACGTAAAAGTGGATTGAGGATCAAGAGAAGGAATTCATTGAATCCCAGAACAAGAACCCTAATCTTAGTACAGAGGATTGGTTGGAGAAATATATCTTCAATGATATACATAAAATTTTCTTTGGGGGAATCCATCAGGAGCTGTATGAGTGGCTAGCTAGATGAGAAGATACCCAGTTCGAGATTCAATCTAGACGTCTTGTGGTTTGGACGTCAGAGTTGATCAATAAGGTCAAGAGAGTTGATAACTATGTATCACGAGTAGTAGATCACTGGTTTGATAGAACCATTGGAGGGTACATCACAGAGTTTGTTGTTGACAAAGTAGAGTCATACAACCAAGATGAGAGATATTTCTTTAAGGGACCCAGAGGAAAAATTTTACAATTCCTGAAGTTGATACTCAAGATTCTATTACATCGTGAAGATACAATAGATTGGTTGGATCTAGGAAGGCTAATGTTCAAGAATTTAGACAATGACAACGACATAGAGGCTGGACATACACACAGTGGGAGAGTGTTTAGAGAAGTTCACCTTGTGAACCTATTCAAGAAGAACTACAGGGAGGAGTGTTTCTATAGTGGAGAAGAGGCATATATGACAGACGAAATTTTTTTAGAATCCGCTAGGGCAGAGGAAGGAGAATCTGAAGAGCTTCACGGGGGAGAACCTGAAACCTCAGAAACTACGCAGACCATCGAAGTAAGTACTGTTATTCATCCTGTTGAATCAGTAGTATTAAGCAATCAAAGTAATCCCAGTCAGCAGAGTACCCAGAGCACTGTCAATAGTAATCCACCACACATTCAGTCAGGAACCCTATGAAGATCAATGGAAGATGATATGAGGCTTCCTATATTTAGGGGAGATGGATCTGAAGATCCTGATCAGAACTGCTTCTTATGTGAAGCCGTATGGAATATTAAAAATGTCACTGACGAAACTGTCAAAAGAACCCAATTTAGTACCACTCTAAGGGATCCTGCACTGAGCTAGTACATGAAGCTTGTCCAAGGACTTGGAAAGCCTAATCCACTGAATCAGATTAAGAATGTGTTGATTGCAGAGTTCAAGAAACCCAATTCAGAGTCACAATGCATCACATAGCTGAAAGAGATCAAGCAGAAGGTGGCCGAACCTATTTGGGAATTCGATCAGAGATTCAAAACCTTAACAGGCTGATTGACTTTTCAGATCCCAGATGAACAAAACAAATAATGGTTCATTGCTTCCCTCTTACCACACATCGGAGTTCCCCTGATGCAATAAAAGATTGCTTTGCAGTCTGAGGCGCTGGAGATCGCCATGAAGTTAGTGTTATCACTCCAAGAAACTCCTTAGCGTTGTAGGCTAAGGATGCTTGGTAACTTAGAAATAATGTGTGTATATGCTTGGAACAATGGGGTCTCAGATGATCAATGTAATAGACAACTCATACATCTAAAGAAACAGTGCTTTCAGGAAACAATAATCAGATCAAGTAAATTGAAAGGAGAGGATGAAGAACACTATTCTTGATTGCCAAATACAAATGAATGTAGGGCTTAATGCAAGATAGAGAGGAATCATTTAATTTCAAGTCTATGAGCTCAATAAAGAGATAACAGTCTTCATGAACTAAAATAAACTGAAACAAAGTACAGAAAAGGAAATATGGACAATTCTGATATTGAAAACGAAAGGAAACTGAACTTTATTTCTTCAAATAAGAGTCTATACAGTGGCACAAAAAATCTCCCAGTTTGAACCCTTGTCTCTTAGCAAAAATAGGCATTTATAGCCTTTTACAATTAGTTTTACAGATCCTAAAAACATGGATCTGTATTTAAAAATAACAATTCAAATCTAACTAATCAACTTGATAATAAAGACTTAATAACTAAACTAACATTTGAATTGTCTTCAATCTCAAAATTCGACATCTGTATTCTTCAGCTTCTGGAATCTGTGGTGTCATAAAACATGCATAGGCACCTGTCTTGGCAGCTGGATTTCTTCAGTTGCTCATAGTAGATACTTTGGGAGATTTGTTTAGCATGTGGTTCTCAAAAGTCCCCCAAATCTTTGATGCAGAGTCCTTTGCAAGCGATTTGTTATCCCCTTAATACTCTGGAAATTCTTTATAACCTGCGAAAAATGACCTGCTCTGTCCTTAGGTTTCAAAAATGATTTTCCTTCTTTCACCAGCTAACTCGCCTTATAATTCGCTGGTTAGCTGGTGAAAGAACTGCCTTTCACCAACTAACTGGTCATAAAATTTGGTTGTGCGCTGGTGAAAGCTCTCCCTTAGCCCAAAATGAGTTTTCACCTCCAAAACTGTGATTCCATCGAAAACTCAATGTGTCTCTGATTTATCCCCTTGCATGTTTACAACAACCTAAGCAAGCACTTTCAAATCTGGATGGGACTTTTGCTTTTGCTTCAATCTTCTGATTTTTCTTTTAAGGCGCTTTGCTAGCCACCATAGACTGTTATAGTCTTTGGTGATTTTTTGTTTCCTCTTCTTTTCCCTGACACTTTCCCGAGCTAGTTTTTCAAATGCAGTATTGGTTTTTGTAAAATTATCAAACAACTTCTTGTAGCTTTCTTTGATTACCCGTTCTAAGACCTCCTGCTGAGTGATCACTTCTTTAAGATTCTTGATTTTCTATGTTTTCTTCGACTTAGTACTCTTTGACGTTTCTCCTTCCTCAGTGTGAGTAAAGGTCTCATAATTCTGTGCAAACTCAATTGAGTGTTCAGAACTTTTGATGATAGGGCTCTCATCTTCTTTCTCTGGTTTGAGTCTGTGTATGGCAGGTTCAAGATGTTTGTTTTCTTTTCTGTAGGCTGCTCTGTAGTAGTCTCAAAATTCAACTTTTTCTTTGACCTGTGAGATTTCACACCAGAGATTCTATCTTCTGGAGGTCCTGGAAGGGTTCTCCTCTTCCTCGAACTACTTTGAGGAGTCAATTTATTCTTTCCACCTCTCCCCTGTTCATTTACGGGCTGAGTTTGAGTTTCAAAGCCCTCCCAAAATAGAAAATGTTGCCATCTCCTTCCCTTCTGTCTTAGCTCCTCCAGAATGATAAATTTAATAAGGCCAAAGTGGCACAGAGTGTTCTTCATGCTTAGGGGTTCAGCCCTAATCTTTTTACAGACCTTAGTTAAGCTCTTGTGAAAGAAAAAAGGTAGATTGAGGAGATTTTCACTTGTGAAATGGTCTAGGAGCTTGAAATGATACATCATGAGTTTATCATACCTTCCTTCTGAAGTTATGTAGAGTTGGATTCCCTTAAACAAATCCTGCCACTCATCCTCTAAATGGGAAACTGGCATGCTCTTCTTCCATGCATTATGCTTGAATTCTTCCTTCAAATATGCTCTGAAATTTAAGTTTTTGGTGGCAGTAGTTTTGAACCAACTCTGGCCCGATCTTGGTAGGCTGGTCACTGCAGCAATAGCATCTTCATCTACAATGATCTCCAAGGACCCGATACAGGCCTTATTCCCATCAAATGTTTTAGCAAAAGCATCTGCTGTTGAATGGTGACAACCATTCTGCAACCTCTCAACAAATTCGATACAACCTATGTTTGAGAAGTGTTTCTTCACTTCTGGATGCGTCTGTAGGAAGGATAGACTGTCCAACTCTTTTCTTAGTAAAGAACCACTGTGTCTCCTTTCCATCTGCAACCCAAAATCCCAAACGATTCTGCACACATAACATAGCAAACTACTATTCGGGCCGAGGTCTTGCGTTGGTGAAAGAACTCGGGACTCGGCTCTGTCTTTCAAAATTAAAAACTTAGCATACATTAGTGAGTGATGTGTGTTGGGGAAGCGATGAACCGATGTGATGTCGTTAGCCAAGTAGTACAGCTTCTGTACCTGCGATAATGGATTCAAATTCTCCATTTCCGACGCCATGATTGTGAAGCATGCGTTACTGAACAAGATCTGACTTGTAATCCGATTTAGACGTGCAACTCGAGTTTCCATGATTGTCCACTTTCACCAGCGCATCATTCTTGATTGCATGACGTGGGTTGAACCTATCATCATTATATATTTTTACAACATGGATAAAACACACGTGATCTCCGCTTTCACCAGCGCGCAACCCTTGAGAAATGCTCCTCGGCTGTTGAAATTTTCCTCTTTCACCAGCGCACAACCCGTGAGAAATGCTCCTTAGCTGTTGAAAGTCACCACTTTCACCAGCCCACACCCCATGACAAATTCTCTTTGTATGTTTGAAAATCCCCTCTTTCACCAGCTAACGACCTGTGATAACTTCTCCTTAGCTGTTGAAAGTTACCACTTTCACCAGCTAACCATTATATTTTAAGGACGCGTTATCTATTGAATTTTTTTTATGAAAATTTTAAAGAGAAGACCTTTATGGGTCATCTTATTCCTAAGACAAAAATCAAAACCTAAGTCTTGCAGCTAGAAAAACTCAAAACCAATTTGAGAAAACTACCAATAGCCATGCTATCCACCCCAAAATGCGACCATAGGGATGGGTTCATTTTGGGAGCTAACATTTGGCTCCAACTGGGATGGGCATCTCCCTGCGAGGTGACCAAGAACCTAACTAGACTTAGTAGCCTTATTACAATTTAAAACAGAAATTTGAAAAATAGTTTTTCTAGTACCATTGGCCATGGAGTTATTCAAGTGACAGAAATAAAGAAAACATAACTGAAAAAGAATATGTACAAGTAGAACATGGCTTCAGAGAAAAGCCTTATGAGAAATAGATCTTCAGAAAGCGCCCTTTGAAAGGGCCACTTGCTACTTCCTTGCCTGAAAGATTTTAGAGAACAAAGGTATTGTTCTGCTGCACCACTGTTATGACAAAAGGACCTGTCTAGAGAGCCTCAAATTTGTCGTGTTTCCCCTTCTCTTGCCTTGCTGCATCCCATTTTAAGACTAAATCCCTTGTTTTGAAGACATTTGATTTCACTTTCTTGTCGAAGGAATCCTTGATTCTTTCTTGATGCAATTCTATTTTTTCCAAGAGTTGCTCTCTATCTTGTTGTAGTTCTACCAAATTATGAATTTTCCGGGTCAAATCACTTGCTTCAGAATCAGTTTCTTGTAAAAACTTTGCAACCGGCAATGCAAGTTGAAAAGGAAATATGGATTCAGTACCATATACCAACTTGAAAGGAGATGTACCAATTGATTTCTTACATGTAACCCTATCATCCCACAAAGCAAACTTTAGTTTGGAATCCCAACCTCTGGCATTTTGTTCAAGAAGCTTCTTTATAATTCTGACTAAACTCTTGTTGGATGACTCAGCTAAGCCATTCCCTTGCGGATAGTAAGTTGTGGAATGTACCAGCTGGATTCCCAACTCTTCAAACAATTTCACCAAGTGTTTATCTTTGAATGCAGCAGTGTTATCAGTTACTATTCTTTAGGGCAGCCAAATCTAGAAAATATGTTTTCTTGCAGAAAATTTATGATGACAATATGATTGGTGTTCCAGGTGGGAATAGCCTCAATCCACTTTGTAAAGTAATCGATGGTGACAAGGATCCACCGGTGCTGACCACTAGAAGGAAAATGAATTTCACCTATGAAGTCCAGGCCCCACTGCTGAAAAGGCCCTGTGACCACTATAGGTTTGAGGGGAAGAGACTTCAGTTGTTCCTTGCCTTCGAATCTTTGACAGTTGTCGCATGTTCTTACAAACTCACACACATCTGAAAATAGGGATGGCCAATAGTAACCGGATCTTAAGATTTTGTGTGTAGTGGTTTTCCAAGAGTGATGTCCCCCGCATTCACTATTATGAAATTCAATCATGACCTTAGCTGCTTCTTCTTGGTTTACACACCTCAACAATAAACCTATGGGATTTTTCCAGAACAATAAGTTGTCATTGATGCAGAAATTTATGGCTTTGAGCTTCAAAGCCCTTCCTTGAGTTTTTGTCAAATCTGATGGGATTGATAAAGTTTGCAGAAAATGAATAATATGGATGTACGATTTGCAATCATCTAAGTGAGTTGAGACCTGCATTTCCTCACCTTCTTTATTCTTTGAAGACTGAACATTTTCTTCATTAATGCTTACCAGATTTATTTCGAGCAGCCTGCAATTTTCTTCTGCCAGAAGTTTGGCAAGGCCTTGAACCTTCACAAGTTTTGCTGGTTTAATTTCAACATCAAATTCAATCAACTTTGTTATCCACTTACTCCTTTTTCTATCTATGTCGGGTTGTATAAGCACATCTTTAACTTAACTGGAGGGGACGAAAGTTATTACCTTTGCCTGAAGGATGTAAACTCTAAAAGCTTTCAAGGACTTGATAAGTGCATATGCTTGTTTCTCCAACAATTCGTACTTTAGCTCTGCGTCCCTTAAGACCTTACTGAAGAAGGCAGTCGACTACTCCTGATCATCAGCATTTTTATGCAAGAGTACTCCTGCGATTGTATCACTTGAAGGAAATGAAAAAATGTAAAATACCTTGGAGAAATTAGGGTTGATCAAAACAGGGGCTGTTGTGATGGCTTCCTTGATGGTAGTGAATGAATGTCTGGCTGCTTCAGTCCATTTTACTTCAGAGTCCTTTCTTAACATAGCAGTGATATGCTTTGTGAGTTCAACAAATTTACTATAAACCTTCTTACAAAGTTTATAGTCCCAACGAAAGACTGAATGTCCTTCTTTGATCTAGGAAGAGACATATTTTTAATTTCTTCTACCCTCTTTGGGTCAATTTTTACCAAATCAGCTGAAACAATATGCCCAAGTAATTTCCCTTCCTTAAGTGCAAAATTTGATTTTTTTGGATTAAGAGAAATTCCAAACCTCCGACATTTTAGAAATGCCCTTTTTAAGTGTTGCAAATGAAGTTCATGGTTGCTTGAGAAAACGGTGATATCATCGAGATATATCAGGACAAATTTATCTTTCTCTCCAACGAAGGCAATGTCCATTGACCTTTGGAATGTCTCTCCTACATTCATCAATCCAGAGGGCATCTTCTTGTACATAAACGTACCCCATGGAGTGGTAAAAGCAGTCTTTTCTTTATCATCCGGATGGACATCAATCTGGTTGTATCCGGAAAACCCATCAATAAAAGACATTACCTTTGATCCCGACACCTTCTGCAAAATATGCTCCATTTTGGGAAGAGGGTAGTTGTCCTTCCTAGAGCACTTATTCAAATTTCTGAAGTCGACTCAAAGTCTGATCTCCCCATTCTTCTTCCTGACCAGTACGAGATTCACAATCCATTTTGAATATCTGAGGGGAATGATGATGCGGGCATCCAATAGTTTTTTAATTTCCCTTTCCATTGTAGGAAGCAACAAAGGGTTGAAGGATCTAATCTTTTTCCTGAAAGGTTTGGTGTCTTTATTCAAGGGAATCTTATGCTGAATTACCTCAGTGTCAAAAGTCTTCAAGTCATCATAATGCCAAGCAAAAATGTCAGCGAACTCCTTTAGCAATTCACCATAATCAGCCCTTTGTTTTTCACTCAAATGTGAGGCTAAGTTGACATACTTGGGATCTTGTTCGCTAGCTACATTGTACTGCAAAACTTCTGAATCTTTTTCCCCACTTTCCAATTTGACAACAACATCATTATTATCGAACAACCTTTCCAACGGGACCAAACCTTTAGGGATTCTGTTGGTGGACAACTGGACTATTTCATGTGCTGCGATTTTGCTTCTGAATTATGGCTTCTCAATTTCATTGTCATGTTCATTCTCCTGATCGATCTATAGATCTGCAAACTCATCTATCACTGCAAGAAATCTAGTGAGTTCAACATCGTGTTCAAAAACCTTCCAAAATTTTACATTATCAGGGAGAGAGGGCCTATATTTAACTTGAATTTCATAAGTTAATTTATGAGGCAGAGGGGGTATGAATGCACAAGCGGACATAGCTAACAAATCAACCAATTCATTCATTGCTCTAGGTACATATGCAATTTTAAAATCTGCAAAATTGTGAATTGCCTTCAACACTTCATCTATGTATGCTTTCAGCCTGACATGCTTTGCTTGAAAGGACTTATTCACCTAGTGAATAATCAAATCTGCATCTCCAAACACCTACAATTTTTTAATCTTCCTCTCTTTGGCTGCATTCAGCCCCAAAAGTAGTGCCTCATACTCAGCAATATTATTAGTCACCTTAAAATCGAGTTTAAAGGACAAATGAGAAGTTTTCTTAGAACGGGAAATCAATACCACTCTTGCTCCTGCTGACTCCTTAGTGCAAGCATTTTCAAAGAACATGGTCCAAAGGTTGTCTTCTGTTGTTTCTGTGGGCTGAACTGTGGTTTGAACTATGGTCTTTCTGACCAGCAATGTATTAGGCAGTGAATCATCAATTTGCAAAATACAAGATTCCATACCTGTGTCAACCGAATAGATAGGATGATTGGATGGATTTTTCTCGTCACTGATTACATATGCCAACTGAGATTCCCTGTATATCCTTCTGTTCACCCCTCCAAAAACAGGGATAGTAGCGTAGGAGAGATCCATTTGAAGAGTGCCACCTAGTCTCTTCATCCACGATCTTGATAGTAGACATCCAAATTTAGGAGGTATATCGGCCACCATTATATCCATCACCATAGTCTTCATGGATGCTTGGGTTAAGGTTACAGCCAAATCCTTAATCATCCCAAGACATTTGACTTTTCGAGAATCAAAAGAGAAAAGGTCATGATAATACTTGGTGATCTCTAGCCCAAGCTCATCCATGACCGCCTTTGGCATCAAATTGTGTGAAGCACCAGAGTCCAACAAATAGTTATGCAGTGTTTTCTCATGAATATTTAGAGAGATGTAAAAGGGAGGACAACTTTCATCTCTGTATTCTATCATTTGACCCAGAGTGATGGTTGGCTTATCATCATATATGTTTAGGATATCAGCAGAAAGGATACAGATTGGGGATCTAGAGTTTTGAGGATATCCCTTTTGAACATTTCATTCTTCATCAGCTCGACTAGAGGAATAGGAATTTTAATTTTTTGTATTTCAGCCTCAAAATTAAAAGAATATGGAACTTTATCAGAAGCTTTATCAGAAACCTTTACCTGATTTGAAGGGGATTCCTGATTTCTTTGTTGTTCAATAGGAGGTTGACTTTCAGGAGTTTGATGCTTGACAGGGGCAGCAGTCTTCTTGGGAGGAGCTGATGCTTTCACCTTTGAAGGATTTGCTTGCTGATTTTCTGATGTCTGATCTTTTTTCTTAACAGGGGCTGTGCTCTTTTCAGGAGAGGTTGGTGCCTCTTGTTGAGTAGTATCAGATTTTGATTAGAGGTTATATCTCTTCTTATCTTCTGTTGTGAAAATGCCATCATCAACAAGATTATCTTCTGTATGTTCATTCGTCGATGATTCCTCATAGTCGTGTTGTGTTAGATAAGATTTCCCTGTCTCTTCTCCAACACAATGAATGTTGTCTTCTCCACCTTCTTGATATTCACCCTTGTCTTTGTCCATCACAAAATTTTGAAGAGGGACCTTTATTCTCTGATCTTCAGTAGGATTCTTTTCTCTTTTCAAGATCTGAGTTGGTTGATTATTTCTCCTGAAGTTGTTGGGATTTTGGTTCGGATTCCTGACTGCAGAATCATAAGTGCCTCTTCCATTCACAGGCTGCTTATTTTCAATCTTAAGCTTAGATATCTCAGAGGTTAGAGACTCTAGCATCTTAGCCATTTTATCAAGCTTTGGATCAACACTTGATGCAGATGAAGTCTCATTCTTTGGTATTCTCCTATCAGAATCTCATTTCCGCTTCTGGGAGGATAAAATATTTGATTCCACCTCAAGGGAAGCATCTTGCATGAGAGATAATGTTGGTGACCTCCTTTATATCAACAGTAAACATAAATCTGAGTCAAAAGCATCAGAATATGTGATCTTGGTAGAAGCATCTGACGGTTTTATCTCAACTGGTATTTTGCCATACATCCGGTTAAATCTTTTAGTGAAATCAGAGACTGAATCACTACTTTGTTTCCTCAGGTTTCCGAATTCTGTGATATAGTAGACAAAATATCTTATGTCGCCCCAATGTTTCAGAAATGTCTCATCCAATTGCTCGATTCCATCTATGGAACCAACAGGGAGTTCTTTGAACCATTTCCTAGCATGGCCATCTAGGCTTTGGACAAAGACTCGTGTCCAAACATCTTCTTCTTCAATATTAAGGTTTTTAGCATAACTGTAAAAAGCCTCAATATGTTCTAAGGGGAAAGAGGTCTGATAAGAGGCTCTGTAAAAATTTGCAAGCTGTCTAGCCAAATTTCCTTCACCTTTAGCAGATAGCTCTTGGAGGAGATGTTCAACAACAAGGAGGCTAGTATAAATGTTCAAATGATCTTCTTGTTGCTGAGAGTGGAAAAACTCAAGGGAAGAAGAACCGTGGCTTCTTTCTAAAGTCTTAGATGTTTTTTCAATCAAATTAAAATCTATCAATTTATCATCACTAGGATTTTTCTGTTGATCAAAAATAATTTGTTTTTCTACAGTATTTACAGCTGTTTTTTCATCAATGTTCTCTGAAAAGAACTCAAATTTTTCTGTAGTAGATTTTCTAGAACTGAAAAGAGGATTACCTTATGTATCTGATCTTAAAATTTGACCTTGAATTGTCTTTCCTTTCCTGAGAATTAGTTCCGGATTAGACACTGGTGTGATCGGTGATTCTTGAGGATTTTCCCTAGTAGTGATACTCTTAGGAGCCAGGATGAACTTGTGGAGTCGCCAGATAGATGATTACAAACAACTAAAACTGTCTAATCTTTCTCTATCATCAAAGATCATCTCTGTGTCGTATCCTAGGAAAGCATAACTTGAATTTTGTGTCCCCGACAACGACGCCAATTTGTTATCACTCCAAGAAACTCCTTAGGGTTGTAGGCTAAGGATTATTGGTAACTTAGAAATAATGTGTGTATATGCTTGGAACAATGGGGTCTCAGATGATCAATGTAATAGACAACTCATACATCTAAAGAAACAGTGCTTTCAGGAAACAATAATCAGATCAAGTAAATTGAAAGGAGAGGATGAAGAACACTATTCTTGATTGCCAAATACAACTGAATGTAGGGCTTAATGCAAGATAGAGANNAATCCTTTAATTTCAAGTCTATGAGCTCAATAAAGAGATAACAGTCTTCATGAACTAAAATAAACTGAAACAAAGTACAGAAAAGGAAAGATGGACAATTCTGATATTGAAAACGAAAGGAAACTGAACTTTATTTCTGCAAATAAGAGTCTATACAGTGGCACAAAAAAACTCCCAGTTTGAACCCTTGTCTCTTAGCAAAAATAGGCATTTATAGCCTTTTACAATCAGTTTTACAGATCCTAAAAACATGGATCTGTAATTAAAAATAGCAATTCAAATCTAACTAATCAACTTGATACTAAAGACTTAATAACTAAACTAGCATTTGAATTGTCTTCAATCTCAAAATTCGACATCTGTATTCTTCAGCTTCTGGAATCCGTGGTGTCATGAAACATGCAGAGGCACCTGTCTTGGCAGCTGGATTTCTTCAGTTGCTCATAGTAGATACTTTAGGAGATTTGTTTAGCGTGTGGTTCTCAAAAGTCCCCTGAATCTCTGATGCAGAGTCCTTTGCAAGCAAGTTGTTATCCCCTTAATACTCTAGAACTTCTTTATAACCTGCAAAAAAAGACCTACTCTGTCCTTAGCTTTCAAAAATGATTTTCCTCCTTTCACCAGCTAACTCGCCTTATAATTTGTTGGTTAGCTGGTGAAAGCGCTGCCTTTCACCAGCTAAGTGGTCGTAAAATTTTGTTGTGCGCTGGTGAAAGCTCTGCCTTAGCCCAAAATGAGTTTTGACCTCCAAAACTGTGATTCCATCAAAAACTCAATGTGTCTCTGATTTATCCCCTTGCATGTTTACAACAACCTGAGCAAGCACTTTCAAATCTGGACGGGACTTTTGCTTTTGCTTCAATCTTCTGATTTTTCTTTTAAGGCGCTTTGCTAGCCACCATAGACTGTTATAGTCTTTGGTGATTTTCTGTTTCCTCTTCTTTTCCTTGACACTTTCTCGAGCCAGTTTTTCAAATGCAGCATTGGATTTTGCAAAATTATCAGAGAACTTCTTGTATCTTTCTTTGATTACCCGTTCTAAGACCTCATGCTGAGCGATCACTTCTTTAAGATGCTTGATTTTCTGTGTTTTCTTCGACTTAGTACTCTTTGACGTTTCTACTTCCTCAGTGTGAGTAAAGGTCTCATAATTTCGTGCAAACTCAATTGAGTGTTCAGGACTTTTGATGACAGGGCTCTCATCTTCTTGCTCTGGTTCGGAGTTTGTGTATGGCAGGTTCAATATGTTTGTTTTCTTTTCTGTAGGCTTCTCTGTAGTAGTCACAAAATTCAACTTTTTCTTTGACCTGTGAGATTTCACACCAGAGATTCTATCTTCTAGAGATCCTGGAAGGGTTCTCCTTTTCCTTGAACTGCTTTGAGGAGTCAATTGCTTCTTTCCACCTCTCCCCTGTTCATTTACGGGCTGAGTTTGAGTTTCAAAGCCCTCCCAAAATAGAAAATGTTGCCAGCTCCTTCCCTTCTGTCTTAGCTCCTCCAGAATGATAAATTTAATAAGGCCAAACTGGCACAAAGTGTTCTTCATGCTTAGGGGTTCAACCCTAATCTTTTTACAGACCTTAGTTAAGCTCTTGTGCAAGCAAAAAGGTAGATTGAGGAGAGTTTTACCTGTCAAATGGTCTAGGAGATTGAAATGATACATCATGAGTTTATCATACCTGCCTTCTGAAGTTATGTAGAGTTGGATTCCCTTAAACAAATCCTGCCACTGATCCTCTAAATGGGAAACTGGCATGCTCTTCTTCCATGCATTATGCTTGAATTCTTCCTTCAAATATGCTCTGAAATTTAAGTTTTTGGTGGCAGTAGTTTTGAACCAACTCTGGCCCGATCTTGGTAGGCTGGTCACTGCAGCAATGACAGATTCATCTACAATGATCTCCAAGGACCTGATACAGGCCTTATTCCCGTCAAATGTTTTCGCAAAAGCCTCTATTGTTGACTGATGACAACCATTCTGCAGCCTCTCAAGAAATTCGATACAACCTGTGTTTGAGAAGTGTTTCTTCACTTCTGGATGCATCTGTAGGAAGGATAGACTGTCCAACTCTTTTCTCAGTAAAGAACCATTGTGTCTCCTCGCCATCTGCAACCCAAAATCCCAAACGATTCTGCACACACAACACAACAAACTGCTACTCGGGCCGAGGTCTTACGCTGGTGAAAGAACTTGGGACTCGACTCTCTCTTTCAAAATTAAAAACTTAGCATACATTAGTGAGTGATGTGTGTTGGGGAAGCAATGAACCGATGTGATGTCGTCAGCCAAGTAGTACAGCTTCTGTACCTACGATAATGGATTCAAATTCGCCATTTCCGACGCCATGATTGTGAAGCATGCGTTACTGAACAAGATCTGACTTGTAATCCGATTTAGACGTGCACCTCGAGTTTTCATGATTGTCCACTTTCACCAGCGCATCATTCTTGATTGCATGACGTGGGTTGAACATATCATCATTAGATGTTTTTACAACGTGGATAAAACACACGTGATCTCTGCTTTCACCAGCGCACAACCCGTGAGAAGTGCTCCTCGGCTATTGAAATCTGTCGCTTTCACCAGCGCACAACCCGTGAGAAATGCTCCTTAGCTGTTGAAAGTCACCACTTTCACCAGCACACACCCCGTGAGAAACTCTCTTTGGACGTTTGAAAATCCCCGCTTTCACCATCTAACGACCTGTGAGAACTTCTCCTTAGCTATTGAAAGTTTCCACTTTCACCAGCTAACCATCATCTTTTAAGCACGCGTTAGCTGTTGAAAACATTTTATGAAAATTTTAAAGAGAAGACCTTTATGGGTCATCTTATTCCTAAGACAAAAATCAAAACCTAAGTCTTGCAGCTAGAAAAACTCAAAACCAATTTGAGAAAACTACCAATAGCCATGCTATCCACCACAAAATGCGACCATAGGGACGGGTTCATTTTGGGAGCTAACAGTTAGAATCAACCCCTACGAGAGAATCCAACTCAGGTATGACTCAGATCTTCGATGGTCTGCGCAGTTTTTGAGGTTTCAGGTTCTCCCTGATGAAGCTCTTTAGCTTCTACTTTTTCTTCCCTAGTGGGTTCTGAATGTTCTTCATATGTCATATCTTCCTCTTCTCCACTATAGAAACCCTCCTCCCGGTAGTTCTTATTGAATAGGTTCGCAAGGTGAACTTCTATAAACACTCTCCCACTGTGCGTATGTCCAGCTATGTGTCGTTGTCGTTGTCTGAATTCTTGAACATTAGCCTTCCTAGATCCGACCAATCTATTGTATCTTCAAGATGTTCTTCTCATGCAATAGAATCTTGGGTCTTAACTTCAGGAATTGTAAAAATTTTCCTCTGGGTCCCTTAAAGAAATATCTCTCATATCTCTCATGTCCCTTAAAGAACTTCTCAGATCCTATATAAACAGAACAAAGAATGGTTCATTGCTTCCCTCTTACCACACAACAGATTTCCCCTAATGCAACAAAAGATTGCTTCGCAATCCGAGGCACTGGAGATCCCCATGAAGTTATTATCAACCCCTATGGGAGAATCCAACTCAGGTATGAGTTAGATATTGAGTCAGCTAACTAGTTTGTCTCTGCATGTTGAAGATATGAAGAAAGACAAGGGAAACGATAAAAGAGAAGACATCTAGTGTGTCAGATGCAGATTAGAAGGCCATGAAAAGGAACACTATCCCTTATTCAATGACTACTTGGCTTCTGGAGCTCCGATCCCTTTGAAGCAAGTCACCTTACCTTTGTTATAAAAATAGGACCATGGAGCAATAAAATAAAACAAATGTAGAAACAAAACACAGAGGATGCACAATACAATAGAGACACAGATTTATGTGGTTCACCCAGTGTGGGCTACGTCCACCAGAGAAATTGTCAGGTCCTTCCTTTATTATTATCCAGCAAATGAAGGGATACAACCTACAACAAAACCCGTTGTAACTTTGTCTTCTTTCTCTCACATTCTCCTCTCTCAGAATACAATACTCACCATCATGCATAGCCGCAATACATTTCCCTCATAACAGAGGGTTGCCTTCTAGGGAAAAAAACCCTAACATAATTTCTATCGTTAGATCTGCGACCTTATAATGAATGTTCTAGATTTACAATGAAATTACAATATACTTTTACATGGCAATTTTTCCTTTGGGGGTTTCGCACTCGAACCCCCCAGTCGGGGGGATAGCCCCCCCGGACCCCGCAGAGCAGGTACCCTAGCTCTGCACTCCCCCACATGGAAGAGTGTACATAATTCTGGGGTGTAAAGTTTTCGTGGGGTATAAAAACAGCTAAAAGCAAGGACCTCTGAATCAGGAACATAATCGGGCTCCACAACCAACAACCTTTGTGCAAGGTATGCAGAAACATACATCGCCCTGGTGAGTTCTACTACATACAAAGGTATGTTTAGACACCTAAAAATTTGTTCTGTACATTTTGTAAGTCCATAGGACATGATGATAGGGATTGTAGGGCTTACGATCTCATGCATGAAAGGTCAAGAGACATATATAAGATTCAAGGTGAAGTACAACAAGATGGAAACACTACGTAGTATAACTCTCTTGGGAGAGGAAACTTCAATCCTTGCGGTGGATTCAAAGGAAGAGGACGAGGAGGAGGAATGGGTCGAGGCCGAGGACAGATCATATGTTATAACTATGCACAACCAAGACACCTTGCAAGGGATTTTCAGAACCCTTGTACCACTTGCAAGTACTGCAACTCATTTGACCATGTTATAGAAGATTGTCATGTTCTTCTAGCTAAGCTTCAAGAAAGACGAGGACCTCAGCAGAACCCGCAAGTGAAACATATATATTCTCAGCCTCGTGGATAAGACCCTAGAGTTTCTATTATAACAAGAGGAGGCATTGTCATAGGATATGACATAATAACCCAATGGAAGACTACAAAAGATTCAGGAATCAGGAAAGCTACAGAGAAGACACAAATGTTTGATGCAAAGAAAGAAAGGAAAATGTTTGAGGAAGCCAAAAAATAATTCAGAGGAGACCAAGGCTCTTCATTGAAGACAAGACCATAAGTGAGATAATATGGAATGCCTCTGGCATTTGATCAGTCTACTTCACCAAAAGAAGGAAAAGAGGTAAGCAAGCTCATGGAATTTTTGTATACTTGTATTAAGTTGGTTCAAGATGAAAGCGTTGTACAAGAATTACAAAATTTAATCATACAATATGAGCTAGGAAAGATAGACCCCTTACTGAATAGGGAAGTACACCAAATCGGTAAGAAGAGAAGGACAAATAAGGAATTACATTTGAATGCCCAAATAGGAGAGTATGAGATAGACTATGTAGTCCTCGACTTAGGGTCAAAGGTCAATGTCATGATGAAGAAAACCTGGGTGCTGATGGGAAACATGAAGTTGATCTATTCCCCTATCAGGCTTAGGATGGCCAATTAGCAAGTTGTAAACCCTTTTGTCAAATTAGAACATGTCCCTGTGGACATTGATGGAGTAAGAACATTTGCATATTTTGAGGTAATTGAAATAGTTGATGATAGTTTTCCTTACCCCGCGCTATTAGGAATTGCTTGGGCTTTCAATAATTCCATGGTGGTTGATTTAAAGAAAATACGTATGAATTTTGAAAGAGATGGCCTTACGGTCATTGTACCTTTAGATCCAGATGAAGGTCAGCGATACACATAACCTATCAGAGAAGAAGACCATGCATATGCACTAGAAAATATATATAAGTTGATAGCGAGACAACAATATTACATTAATCCTACAGCCTATGGGAACCTAAGCTGGCGAAGTGAGAGCGCATGTTCATCAGACTCAAAAGAAGCACTAGAGAATTGGCAGAACAATATGTAGGAAGTATCTACAAGAATATGTGTTAGATTAACGAGAGAAGTTCACTAGATTGGCACAACAGTAAGAAAATTACCCACCTTTGATGGTCTGAATCCTTTAGAAACCTTTTTGTCGGAATTTGAAGAAAGTGTACCAATACAACAAATATTATTGGCAATGGATGAGGCCTTGAAAGCCACACCAGCAAGATGGTGGGGGACACATAAACATAGCATCACAGAATGGGTATAATGCCGTACCTTGATGACAACACGGTTCTCAGCACAAGTAGAAGGCTGCGAAGTTCGGTACACAGGTCGAAGTTGCCCAAAGGACCATGTGCGAAGATGTGAGGAAGCCTGGAGAAATATCCCTCAAGAGCATTGGGTGCACAAATTCATGAACACGCTAGACACAGAGACTATCAACTGGTACCTCCAAGCAGAACTACGCCTCATCACTACAGATTGGAAAGGTATGACTCATAATTTTGTAACTACCTTATTATTTTAAAGTCAATATCCCCCAGTTGATCGAGCATTATATATTGTGAGACAAAAAGTATTTGAGGAGGCATCTAGCCTTCCTTTGGAACAAGAAGAGAACAAATGGACTATGCCTCTCTAGAAATTGCAAAGCTACTACAACATCAATATCGATGAAGACGATGATCCGAGGAAGGTGAACATCACAGAAACAGAGGGCCAGAGAGATGTGGAAGGAATAGGAGTTGAGATTCCATTCATTGGAAAACCAAACAAGATTACTGGAGATCAAGGCATCTAGCCTTCCATTGGAACAGAGAAGACACCAAAATTTTCAAATGTTGGTGATTACTGGGATGCTGCCACCATTGACAAAATTACATAATTACTGCATGAATATCAGGACTTGTTTCCAACCAAGTTCACTGATATGAAGGGAATTAAAGGACCTATGGAAGAGATGAGGATTCCTTTAAATCCATATGCAAGACCATTTAAACAAAGACCTTACAGAATGAACCCTAAATATAAGGAAAAAGTGAATATTGAGCTTGACAGAATGTTGGAAGCAGGAATTATAGAACCTGTCGAAGAGTCATAGTGGATTATATGTTAAGCCCTAATATTGGCTCATTAGTCCAGGGATGATTTTAAGGATGGAAATTTATTTTAAAATGTAGAAACCTTGGCGAATCTAACTGATCCTTCATCTGAAAACTATAAATGTTTGGCGATATTTTTGTAAAAATATTCAAATTTCTAAGGATTTTATATAGTATTTATAAAATTTTGGCGATTTTTAAGGTAAAATAATTTTATCCTATAGAATTTGGGTGAATCATTTTTAAAATAGCGAATCTTGTTTTTGGAAAAACCATGGAAAATTAGCCCATGAGAGAAATTTAGCCCCTAAAATCATCTATGCTCATTACCCCTTAATTGGGGCATATTATATTAGTAATGTTATTTTATTTATGTCGACTTTAGGCCATTAGTTGTAATTATACCTCCTAGTCTCCTATATATACCAACGAGACATTTTCATTTTGAATCATCTTGTACTTGAACATTTAAATGGGTTAAAAGGAGGTTGCCCCCTCGAAGAGGCTTATTATATGAAATTATCTCTTTTTCAAGGCTTTGAGTACTTTTTCTGAGGTTTTTCTATGCTATATTGATATTTGGTTCATAACATATGGTATCGGAGCTCAAGGTCTTGGGGTTTCTCTGCTACATCTGAGACACCTTGGAATTTTCATACAATGTTTCAAAAGGTATGTCTTGGAGGATATTTAGTAGACAGATCAAGGTATGTTGGGTTCAAAATTCAGCTCCTGAGGCCTTATACTTTCAGAGATATAGCTTGCAGAAGATAGGGTTCTGGAATCATCCTGAACTGAGTCATTGCAGAATTTTCGCTATAAACACTTCTCTATAACGTTTCAAACCCTGAAATCTAGAGGATATTTAAATAAATTAGTAAAGTATCTGTGGTAAAAATTTCAGCTTCTAGGTCATCTTAAATTGGTATATACACCCTGTGTAAGATAGGGTATCTGACTAGTCCTATTGACTGGTCTCAAGAAGGTGTGCCAGGTAAAACAATCATAACTTATTCCTAGAGTATCCAAATTGAGTGGAACTAGTTTCATTGGATCGTGGACAGTCTGTAGTATTTATGGTGTGAGTTTCATAATTTTATATTAATTATTTTGTGTGGGGCACGCTATACAAGTGATATCTACGGGAAAGGACAAAAATCGGCAAGTTGTGGGGAAGTTACCGTAAATTCCACTTGGCACATCCAATTTTGATCAGACCTATGGCATTGCAGAGAAGAAATATCAGAGAGATACATAAAATAAAGTTTCATACCCATAAGGGCCGAAACTTGGGAGATACAACAGAAGAAATATTGTCTATCAGAACCAGTTCAGAAGTGATAGTTGGCTAAAATGCCACCAAAAAAGGGAACTTCTACACCAAATAAGCCTCCAGAAAATCCTACTTGGACTCTTGATGAAGGTGAAGAAATGCGTAGGGACATAAATGAACTACAAAAGAAGATGGATTCAATGGAATCTAAGTTGGATACTAGGATGGATTCAATGGAAGCTAAGTTGGATACTAAGATGGATGGTTTAAAAGGGGAGATCATGGAAGTATTGAAAAATTTCGTAACAGAGAAGACACCTGAAAGTAAAAATGCATCCCATGAAATTCATGATGAGGACACAAGGA
>ML787187.1:262281-274092 GCA_009831015.1 Picea engelmannii
TTTCCCGAGGAAACCCATATAGGGTAAAAACCTCTTTTTCTTTATATGATAAGTAATAGTTACATTCTTTACATTATCATACATATGAGCACCAATTCATAATGAGGCTACAACCTTAGTTTTGCAAGCTGCTACTTGCTAAGAGCACCAACTCTCTGTTTTCTCTAGCACCAACTCCCTGATTTCTCTAGCACCAACTAGAAGGAAGCACCAACTCCCTCTTTTCAAGCACCCACTTGAACCTCTGAGGACACCAGTCCTCCCTAGCACCTCCCAACCACCCTGAATTATAAATTATTTGTTACTAAAACTTATTACAGCAATATAAAGTTATTCAATGGCTTACCAACCTTGTCACTGTTTTGTTACACTACTCTGCCCTGTCTTCATCAGTGTCTTCTGCACACCCCTTGCACTTTCTGTTCTTCTGCCTTTTATGCTCTATGCGCCATATCCTTTCAATGCAACATTCCTCTACTGTGCATTTCTACTCCTGCGCTCTGCCTCCTTGCACACCCCTGAATTTTCCTGCACAACGACAACCCTTATCTCTTCTTTGTTCAACATTCTTATAGTATTTGTTGTCTTTGTGCATGAAATATTCACAATGCCTCTGCATGCTCACTCCATGCCAAATTCCTCCACATCTCGAGTGCTCTGCCTCATCATCATCCCGACTCTTCAACTTCTTCGGCAGTTTTTCCCACGCGTTCAGCATCACTGGGTGTTTTGTCTCAGCTTCTCTGGCAGTTGAGGCTCTTCGTCCTCTCTATCTTCGACGAGCTTATTATTTCTATTTTCAGCTACATACTTCAATGTTCATCCACCTATCAATCCCTCTAAGAGTTGTCTTCCTTCACTAGACGAAGCTCAGAGACTCTTCATCTCCTCTGGCGATCACACGGAGTCTCTTCGAATCCTTTGGCATAAATCATCAATGGTTTCCAGCAGTTAGACTGCAAGGGGCAACATTAGCCCTCCGATCGTGATCAGATTTACCAACACCGTTGGATTAACTCTATCAGTATTTATTCGTTTCACATTTCAACATTTCGAGGTTTTGACACTTCTATGGTAGAGTCTCTTGATGCTCCATGTCCCGATATCCGAAGCTCCAAAATGGAGTCGGATCAATGGTCCACACTCTAAGTGATTCGACAGTCTTGATCTCTTCGTGATTTTGTATATCATGATATCGAGGTTTTCGACTTCGGGACTCCTATGGTAGGAGTTCTTGCCTCTCCAAATTGCGATTCGCAAAACTCTGAAATGCAGTTGGATCGACGGTCCAGATCGCACCTTGATCTGACGGCTATAATTAATCATGATTTCGGCATTCCTGTGGTGAATGTTCTTATGCATCTCCAACTCCTCATTTTCGAAACTATGAAGTGATGTAAACCTGTTGACGTCACACGTGGATTGACATGTGTCGAATAACTGCCACGTGTCACTCTGATTCATGACTTACATGTGCCTGAAATGTTGAATCAGTTTGACACTTGTCATTGCTTGGTTGTGCCACGTGTTCTTAGCTGATGTGGTTTGCTGACGTGAGTCGGATCGATGGTCCATATGTGATCTTGATTCAACGACTCAGATCATATCGCGATTTCGACAATCCTGTGGTATTGTTTCTTTCCTCTCCAAGTCGCGATTCACGAAACTCCAAGATAGAGTTGAGATCAACGGTCCACGATCTCAATGAATCTACAGTCTAGATCTCATCATGAATTCGTGTCTCGCGATTCCTTCAATGGAGGTTCTTGTCACTCCAAGTCACGATAGGCGAAACTTCGAGATTGAGCTTAGATCAATAGTCCAGAATCTTGTTGTATTGACGGTCCAGATCTTCTCGCGATTTCGCCACTTCGCGATTTTGCCGCTTCACGATTTCGTCACTTCATGCTCTTTAATGAATGTGCAGGTTCTCCCTAATCCAACGATGGTTGGATCTTACGCTCAGATCTCTTCCCTGTCTGCATCAATGTCTTCTGCACACCCCTTGCACTTTTTTTTCTTCTGCCTTTTATGCTCTATGCGTCATATCCTTTCAATGCAACATTCCTCTACTGTGCATTTCTGCTCCTGCGCTCTGCCTCCTTGCACACCCCTAAATTCTCCTGCACAACGACAACCCTTATCTCTTCTTTTTTCAACATTCTTATAGTCTTTGTTGTCTTTGTGCATGAAATATTTGAAATGCCTCTGCATGCTCACTCCACGCCAAATTCCTCCACATCTCGAGTGCTCTGCCTCATCATCATCGCGACTCTTCAACTTCTTCGGCAGTTTTTCCCATGCTTTCAGCATCACTGGGTGTTTTGTATCAGCTTCTCTGGCATTTGAGGCTCTTTGTCCTCTCTATCTTCGACGAGCTTATTATTTCTATTTTCAGCTACATAATTCAATGCTCATCCACCTGTCAATCCCTCTAAGAGTTGTCTTCCTTCACTGGACGAAGCTCAGAGACTCTTCATCTCCTCTGGCGATCACACGGAGTCTCTTCGAATCCTTTGGAAAAAATCATCAATGGTTTCCAGCAGTTAGACTACAAGGGGCAACATTAGCCCTCCAATCATGATCAGATTTACCAACACCGTTGGATTAACTCTATCGTTATTTATTCGTTTCACATTTCGGAATTTCGGGGTTTCGGCACTTCTATGGTAGAGTCTCTTGACGCTCCATGTCCTGATATCCGAAGCTCCAAAATGGAGTCGGATCAATGGTCCACACTCTAAGTGATTTGACAGTCCTGATCTCTTCGTGATTTTGTATATCACGATATCGAGGTTTTCGACTTCGGGACTCCTATGGTAGGAGTTCTTGCCTCTCCAAATTGCGATTCGCGAAACTCCAAAATGGAGTTGGATCGACGGTCCAGATCGCACCTTGATCTGACGGCTATAATTAATCGTGATTTCAGCATTCCTGTGGTGAATGTTCTTATGCATCTCCAACTCCTCATTTTTGAAACTCTGAAGTGATGTAAACCTGCTGACATCACACATGGATTGACATGTGTCGAATAACTGCCATGTGTCACTCTGATTTGTGACTTACATGTGCCTGAAATGTTGAATCAGTTTGACACTTGTCATTGCCTGGTTGTGCCACGTGTTCTTAGCTGACGTGGTTTGCTGACGTGAGTCAGATCGACCATCCATATGTGATCTTGATTCAACGGCTCTGATCATATCGCGATTTCGCATATCACGATTTCGGCAATCCTATGGTATTGTTTCTTTCCTCTCCAAGTCGCGATTTGCGAAACTCCAAGATAGAGCTAAGATCAACGGTCGACGATCTCGATGAATCTACGGTCTAGATCTCATCGTGAATTCGTATCTCGCGATTCCTTCGATGGAGGTTCTTGTCACTCCAAGTCACGATAGGCGAAACTATGAGATTGAGCTTAGATCAATGGTCCATAATCTTGTTGTATTGAAGGTCCAGAGCTTCTCGCGATTTCGCCACTTAGCGATTTTGTCGCTTCGCGATTTCGTCACTTCATGCTCTTTAATGAACGTGCAGGTTCTCCCTGATCCAACGATGGTTGGATCTTACGCTCAGATCTGACACCTGAGATCTGTCCTCCTCTTCTGCACGTTCTTTTTGTCTACATTCAGATCCGACGGCCATCGGGAAGTCAGGATAGGATCCAACGATCACTGACGCTTCTCCTCCCGAGCTTACGCATCCTCCTTACTTGGAAGAATTTCTAAGTGTCAAGGGCCTTGACCTTTGATCCGCCTGACGCTATCTCTCTTGAGCTTTGACAATGGGTTAACCTCGTTCCTGGTGCTCACCTATGCATTGCGTTCGACTCTGCGCTAATTCCTCCTGAGCTTACTTTGTCCTTGTTTTGCCTTCACTGCATACTCTGATCTTGCCATCAATGACAAGAAAACGCTGCCTATAAAACATGCCAACAGACTGTTACTGGGTCGAAGTGAGAAAAAGAGAAGAAAAGACGGAACAAAGTAAGTCATTGGATGAGGAGATCGAGGATGAAAGATAAGAAAGAGAGAAGGATTGTGGACAACTCAAAAAGTGGGAAAATCCATCGTTGGATGCTTTGGAGTAGCACACAAGAAGGAAGGAAAGACAGGTTGGTGAAGCCTTGAAAATACGAGTCTAGTTGACCTAGGGTTTTAGACACCTAGGTTTTTGGAAACCTAGGTTTCGGCCTAAGGATGTCGATGAGATATTGTAATGTATAAATAGAGGTCAAAAAGACCTAGGTTGGGTTGGTGTGTCTCAAGATTGTCATTGTTGTTATTGATCAATCTAGTTGTTATGGTGAGAAATTGTTGTTGAGTGAGAAAGAAGTGCTAAGAGTGAGAGCCTTCTGGTATTGTAAGATCTTCAGTTGGGTGTGAAGATCAACCCTGCAGTTGGGTGCGCAGGGAGGGGAGAGGAAGAGATCAGGAGAAGAAAGAAGATCTTCTAGATAAGAGTGCAGACAAGAACTGTATGCTTTACCTTAATATATTATAGCAGTTATGTGGACGTAGCCCTAGAGAGAGGGTGAACCACGTACATCTTGTGTTGTGTGTGATTGATATGTTATCTTTGTCATTGATATACTATGATTGCATTACTATTTTGGATCTGATAAGTAGATGTGAATAATATATCTAAGCTAATAAGTGATATATGAATGATGTGTTGTTCTTGTGTTAAATCCACTTGATCTTCCCTTTGGTTGTAGACATCTTTGTCCTACAACCCCCTCATAACTGCTTTGGGTGAGACCGCATATTCTTCACAGGTGTTGCTGAAAGGGCCAGTAGTTATGGCTTGTTGGTGCACTCTTGGAGCTAAACCCTGGGTCTTCCCCTGTGCCAACATCACCTTTTGAACAAACTATGAAGAAGCTGGATTTTGTAGTATGAGATACTACCTTGCAACACTGTTTAGGTGGGACAGTTGTTGTAACTACCTGTAGTATCCTGTTGAGATGCCCCCCAAGAGTAGCAATGACACTATGGGGTCAAGACTCATAAATATCATGGCACTTCCACATATATGGCTGGCCCAAAAGAAGATCTCAAACATTCAGCTTTGGTTGTGGAACCTGATTATCTTCCTGATTCATAGGTTTGTTTCAACCATGCTTGGAACCCATTTCCTAATGGGGGGGTGTGGGGGGGATTCCCCCCCACAACTATCGCCATGGGGGTCCAGAGGGGGTCAACGAAAATTTTTGTAGCCCCCCCTGGCGAGGGATTTAGGGGCAGCGCCCCCGAAGAAAAATATTGGGAAAAATTGCTTTGTAAAATTTGTAATTTCGTAGTCAATATGGATCGTTCATTATAAGGTCGCATATATGACGGTAGAATTTTTTTTAGGGTTTTTTTCCCTAGAAGACAACCCTCTCTTATGAGGGAATTGTATTTTGGCTGTGTATTATCGCGGATATTGTATTCTGAGAGAGGAGACTATGAGAGAAGGAAGAGGAAGTTACAACGAGTGTGTTGTAGGTTGTATCCCTTCATTTTGTTGGATAATAAAAAGGAAGGACCTAGCAATTTCTCTAGTGGATGTAGCCGACATTGGGTGAACCACATATATCTATGCATCTATTGTGTTGTGTATCTTTTGTGTTTTTTTTTGTTTGTTAATTTGTGCGGGACCTGTTGGTACGCGATTAACCTGTGGCTTGAGAAACCGCGACTCAGGGGCATCTAAGCCGTCAAAATCACCCGGGGATCGCACCCGACCTGAGCCACACCAACCCTTAACATGGTTGTATTTTTTGTCCCCGCAGGTTTCGAACCGGTGACTTTAACATCACAGAGTGGCTTAACAACACACTCCGTCACCGACTTTCCTACACCTCGGGGACTTGTATCGTTTGTGTTTTATTTCATCATTTGTTTTATTTTATTTCTCCGTGATCTTCTTTTTCTAGCATCCAGTGGGGAAACATCACATAATACCTCATCCTTGAAGGGATGGATGCCATATGACAATCGACACTGTTGGATGATAGAGAGATATTGTGCCTGGTGAAGCCACCCAATGTTGTATGGATGTGGGTGTGGTGTTGTCGACAATCCTAATTGTTTGATGACCTTTGTTGATATGAGGTTAATTTGGCTTCCTTTATTAACAATAAAATGAAGCGAGGTCCCCTTCACCCACATTTGTGAATGAAAAAGGCACCCCCCCTCTTCAGGATATGTTGGCTCTTCTGGCTGAATTGTTGCAGTCGCAACTATAGCAGCGGGGTCTGCTTCGATGATCTATCTTTTCCCATTATTTTTTGCATTGGATTTTGAATCAGGGTTCGACTCCTTGTCTTTGATCTCGGCCTTCAATTATTTTTTTGAGCGACATTCATCAGTGTTGTGCCAGGGGATTTTGTGTAAATCACACCACTTTCTAGTGTCCTTCTTCGTCTTCCTGTTACCCTTGTTTTCATGTGTCTTGGATTGGTTTTATGAAGGCTGGTTGTTAGGGATGTCTTTACCATACTTCGGTTGTTGCAGATTTGCAGACCCAAACTCTCGCTTGTTCTAGTGCTTAAATTTTTTCTTGATTTTAACAACATATCAATAAGCAACACTTAGTGATGAGATTTCCATAAAATCCATTTTAGTTTGGATGTATCTATGTAGAGCCCCACGATATTTCAAAACCATATGTCGCTCAGAGTCTTTGATACCCATCTTGGTTTGCAAGGTATGGAAGGTATTGGTGAACTTTGACACTTCTTGGCCCCTCTCTTGTCACAATGTGGTCCATCTCATGTACTGGTCATCATAGTTTCCAACAGGGTAATATTGTTCCTTGATCGCATCCAAAAAAAAATCCCAAGTGGGATCGACCCCATATATTCCATATTCCTCTATGGAACTTTTCTCCCAGTAAGTTTCCCACCAATGTTTGACATGGCAGAGAGCCTTCAGGAGTACGAAGGTGATATTTTCCCTATAGGAGAAATTATGAACAAAGAAATAAACTTCTAGCAAATTTAGCCATTTTTCTAGGGCATTCGCATCTATCTATCCTTCAAATATGGGAATATCAAAATTAAATTGTACCTTGAAAGGTGAGGTGCCTCCAAAGTGGTTGTTTGATGAATACATGCCTGTTGTTATCGACATATGTTGAAGGATGTGGGAAAAATTCTCCATCATTTCATCCCTCTATCGTGTGAGAGCTTGCTCAAGCAACAGGTTGATAGAATGTTTTTCTCCATCGTTTTTATTTTCTTCCACCATGGAGGGTTTCTTGGGTGTGTGAGAGAGATTTTCCTCAAGAGAGACAAGCTCGAGATCCAACTTTCTATACTCAGACCTTATCGGGGACATGCACTAAAAAACGATCAAGAGCAGCCTGCTCTGATACCATTGATCTAGATTATTTTCGGCACGAAATGAGAGTGGAGATATAATAAATAAATGTAAAAATATATATCAGATATATAATAATATAATAGATATATAGCATATATATAAAAATAGACACAGAGATACAATAATACACAATTTCTATTAATGAGAGAAATGTACAAAACTATAGAAATACAGAGTGAAAGACTCGCTAGAATGGTGGTAGATTATCTCTAAGAAGAGATGTGAAGGATAATCACATTTGAAAGAAGATGATTTACAATGAGGATCTAAATGCCTTTTTAACATAAATAAAATCCAAAACCTTAACCCCGGAAGATGAAAAACCAAGAGTTTTGTGGACCCCGTTTTGGGTAGTTTGGTGTATCAACTTCCCGAGGGCATAAATTTGGCATACAATCTTCGTTCGGGGTGCACGATAGTTCATTGGAAAGGTATCATTGAGGAGATTCATTTTGGGGGCTCAATTAGAGACTTTGAATATCCTTGAGGTGATATATCTCGAAAAACTTCATTTAAGCCTTCAAAATGTCCCCAAAAGTTTAGGAACTGAAAAATTGCTAAAAATAGTAAGTTGCCAGAAAACTGTTTTGAGCCAGTTGGAATAGGTGGGTGGCCACCGATATCCACCTGAATCATATAAATTGGATGAGAAAATATTATTTCTATTAATTTAATCAACATAAGTACATAGGTGACAAACTTATGTAATGACACATATCAAAACCAAGAAACTAAGTCCCTCCAGGTGGGCCTTCACCACTTCAATCATCCACAAAGGAAAGCTCACAAGTAGTAGGATCCAATGAGGCTCTCCATATCAAGATATGAATATCTTGGGGGATGAACACAAGGAGTTCAGACTTTCAAGGATAAAGAGATGCAAACTCAATATGAGGTGAAATTTCTCTAGAGTGTCTTTTCTCTCAATGTGATGAATCTCTCAAGGCTTGTATATGGCTCAATTTATAGCCTCCAACTGGAATTACAGGGTCAATTTAGATCATTTCCAATATATGGAAGGTGAAGAATCAAGGATCTCATGACATGGCATGGAAACCCAACATATTTTTTAATTTTTGAGCACAAAACCCGATGTACGCGGGCTGAAATGGAACCACTTTATTATACGCTAGTTGTCTAACTATGACTCGTGTATATGGAAAAAAATATTTATTTTTGGCTCTGGAGTGAGAAAACAAGGGGAAATTAAGTTTGTAGAGGGAAATGGCAGGCCATAAAATCAATATGCATGGAGTAAGGAAAAAATTTCTATAACAACACCCTCCACAAAGGCACCCATAAATGAGACAATATGAACCCTTGATATGTCAGAATCCCATGACCGAGAGTATTTTCCCCCCACCCAACTCACACTCATTTTCATGGTCTAGAAAGGGGTCTTCTTGGGAAACATTCCTTGACTTGGGGATTGACCTACCCAATAGGGTACCATGACAACCCTCCCATGGTACCTAAATTTGGCAAAGTTTATAAGGTCTTTGAGCATGTGTCTAAATTGAAAAGAGGGTATTTAATGCACTTGTTTAAGTGGTTCTTTGATTAAATGTGTCTTACTTGGCATGATTTGTGTGACTTGTGGACCCTTGGAGGGCATAGTTGTTTTTATTTGCAAGTCCTTGCTCAGTGGAATCTTTTCATGGAAGGACTAGGCCACTTGGACCTCCATAGGGCCTTGAAGCCCACATGATGGATGATGTGCCCCACTCATTGAGGGCTTGAAAAGATGAACGTTGCCTTTGGAGGCACCTATACAACATGCAATGATGAATTTTTATCCCCTTCCACATGAACATTGGCCTTTGGAGGCCTAGGGAGTCACACACTATCCCTTGACATCACCTTGGATGTTGGGGTTGCAAATGGGTTTTAATAGTTTAGAGATAATGTGGTGTGATTTGGAGGAAAGAAGATTTATGACATGCACTATAGCACATGATAGCATGACACATGGCCTTTGGAGGCCAACAATATTCACCTGGAGGCTTGACATCTCACCTTGAGGCCTTGCATCAGCCTTCTAGGGCATGACGTCATGACCCTTTGGGGATTTTAATTTAATGTTGTGTTCATATTTGCAAAATTTAAAGGGAAATTAGGGGGTCAACCCTCTTTTATTTTGTTGTTGACAAATTAATGTGGAAAAATTGGTTTTAGATGACCTCATATAAATAGAGGTCATCTCACTTTCATTTTACACACAACTCACTTGAGAATTACATACATTCTTCGCTAAATTTTTCACCCTACTTTGGAAATTTGCTCCATCTTGTCTCTTGTGATTTTGGATGATTCACTTGTCTATTGGTTTAAGGAGGCTAACGACTTCTCTTGATGCTTGTTTCTTGGCAATTGTGGTGGAATTATATTGATAAGTAAGGTTTTTTCATGCTATCTCTTGGATTAGGTAATAAATTTATGCAATTATATGTTTTTTCTTCTTGATTTCAAGGTTATTTTGTCAAACTCTTGGACGATTATAAGGGAATACACCCTCCATCAGGATATATATTTTGTTGTCATTGAAAAGGCTATTTGCAAAGGTTTCTACAAGGAGTAAAAGGGTTTACACCCTTGTAGATTTACCTTGCTAAGTTTTGTTTGCTCTAGGGAGTAAAAGGGCTTACACCCCTAGAGGAGTAATAAAACCTATCTCATAAACAAGAGAGTCCATAACCCAATAGATAAGGAACCAATCTTTTTTCATTGGAGATTGAATATTATGCATTGTTAAACGTGCTTTCAAGGAGATTGAATTGTGCAAGTTTGGAATTTAATTATACATGCTTTAAGATATCTTGTGCCCTAAGGGTGTGTTTTTTTTCCAAGTGATCTAGCTGTTGTAATATGCATTTATTTACAACCAATAGGGTTGCAACAAACTCACTCTTTTATCACTCTTTACTCACTTTTCTACCATTGAAATTCACTTGTAATCCTTGGTCATTGTTCTACTGATTATAAGCTATTGTTTAGGTGGTTTACTTGTTGATTTTAGTGTCTAGAACTCATCGTTGTAGAAAATGTTTGCTACAAACATAAGGATGTTATAAAATATTTTTGATAACACTTAATAACATCCTTCTTTTTCTATCAAAGACTTGTTTTAACTATTGGAAAATTGTCTGCTAATTGCTAGCTTTATTTCGAACATCACGCACTTATTTTTTATGGTTAATTTTTCCACTGTCATAGCTTATTTACAACATGTATATATTTCTGTACTGCTGCATTTTTTGGACAACAAGGTTTCTTACTAATTCCCCGTTGGTTTTAAGGCTTTAATATTCATAAATTGTCTTGTTCTGGGCAAGTCTAACATTGTTTTGTAGGTACACTACTTTGGCAACCATTTACCGACTCATAAGACTCTTTCTCAAGCCTCTTTCCCATATTTGAACTTGTCCTATAGGGGAACTCTCTGATCACTTTCTATCTTCCATTACAACCCCCATAGGGTCACCGAGAATCCTCCCTTGTGTTGGACTCATCCTTCACTAAAATGAGGGGGACATCTATTGAGGTGAAAGTGATAGTTTTTCCCAGTTGTATCACACATTTGTAGCTTGGGTTGGGATTTTCCCAAACTACAAACTGTTGGTAAATATTGAACAAGAAATGAATGTGTGTTGATGGTTGTTGTCATTAATGGAAACAACGGAGATGGCAGGATATGAAGGATAAAACCCCTTGGGGATTCGGACGTAAAAAGCTCAGGAGGAACAACATTGAAGAAAACGCGCACAGCAAGAGTTTACAAAGAAGAAGGAAGACAGAGATCCAGTGACCGTTGGATCCCATCCAAATTTCCCGAAAGGCCGACAACCGTCAGATCTGCAGAAGTTGCGAGGGAGATAAGCCATCGGAGATTCGGGGATCAGGATTTCAAAATGCAAAGTTCACTCGACAACGAAAACCCCGAAATCGCGATATGCGATTTCGCGATTTGATCGCAACCGTTAAAAGCAAGCTTGAGATATGGACCATTGATTTTTCTCATCGGAGAATCAGGAATCGGAGTTTCACGAGTCTCGTGAACAATGAAAATGAAAACCCCGAAATCGCGATATGCGATTTCGTGATTTGATCACAGCCATTAAATCAAGCAGGGATATGGACCGTTCATTCGTATGGATGCGTGGCAGCCAGGAGGCCTCATCAGATTTTTGGGGATCGGGATTTCATAATGCAAAGAACACAATGCAACGAAAACCCCGATTTCGCGATATGCGAAATCTCGACTGAATCTGAACCGTCAGATCAACATGTGATCTAGACCATCGATCTAATTCATGACAACAGTCCACGTCAGCTAGGGACACGTGGCACAACCAGATAATGACAGGTGTCAGGCAGATCTAACACTTCAGGCACATACAATTCATGAATCAGAGTGACACGTGGCAGGATCTAACACGTGCCA
>ML787187.1:283828-303932 GCA_009831015.1 Picea engelmannii
AATAATGACCTGATGAAACCAAGGAAATTAACAACATGAATGAAATCTTGGTAATGATGATGCCTATTGTCTTATGAGAATAGGGATGTAATGATTAATGGAGGACTAATATAAAGGCTAACAAGGGTAGTGATAGAGCACTATTAGATGACCATTGGGTCAGAATAACATCCAGAGGTGGATGACAGCCATGCATGAATGGTTGGGTTGGTTCATATAGCAGTAAAATGGAATCTAGGAAAGGGTTTCCCTGATAAAGGTCTATTGATAAAGAATGGTTGAAACATGAAAGGAAGTTGGACTTGGGCATTTTATAGCCCAGGTGATACTGTGAAATACCTAATTATATTTTGTAAATTATGAATTTCTTTTGTAACAGAAGGGAAAGAGTGGATTCTTATTGGTTGTTTCCATGAAAAGGAGGCAACATAAATTTGAATATGCATATGAGACTTGTTAGGTGATTGAATGTAATCTCTCAAAAAATAAGGTTGATATTAAGAATCAAGTAAATGAATAGGAATAACATCAAAATGTGCAAGTGATGCACATGTATGGTATATAAGTGTATGTATACTAAAGGGCATGATATGAATACTTGAGTAAGAGGGTAGTAACGAAAATAGTATATTTGCATGGATTGAATAAGTGGATTTAAAGGAAAGATGTATACTTGTCAGGTCTGAAAAATGCCATGGATGCATTTATGACCCTATATTAAAGGGGTCTGAAATATCTTGATGGAATAATAACTTGAGGAGGGTGTACTTCCTTCCTCGGAAAGAGATAGTATAAAAAGTTGAAAGAGCAATGAGAAAAAGTTCCATGTTATTATAGAAGGGAATATGATGATTCCTTTGAAAATTCTATGTAAATGATTGTGAAAAATCATGAGTGAAATGATATAAGTAGAAATGAAAATGAAACTGTGAAGTGTGGTAGTGTTGGACATGCACAATATGATGATGCATGTGGTTAAGTGCATTATGAATGAAAAAACATTAGATTATTGTGCATGTATGAGTGTATAATATGAATGCATGATCTAAACACATACTTATATTTCTTATGGAATATTGGTGTAACACACCCGACCCATAAGTACCCTTTCTAGGGATGAGGCATGATAACTTCTATTACTCTCGTCATCTCGAGTCATCTCTCCGAGATGATTCATCCTCTTCCACTCACCCGTAGCTTTCTAACAACTACCACCGATCTCTAATCTGACCTCTGGTTCGCAAGATATGACCTTCCGAATTTCTTCTAGAGTTATTAGTTGAGGGCCACATGGAATCCACATGGGTTCAACTTGTTCGTACCAACTTTAATTTCCTACCTCCCACAGGGATGGTTCGTCCATTGTCCAAACCAACAACGTGACTTAATCCTCATCTAACACATAGGCTAGAGGAGAATTTGGCATTCAGCATTGAACACCCATTTTCTCTTCTACACGCATGTCCTCCAGAGTCCCGGAGTCCCGAACTTCCGAAATTTCCACTCTCGCACGTAGCCTCATACTAGATACAAGGGAAAATAAAGGTGGGTCCCTCATACTCCTCCCACCAAATGGACTAAGAGGTGAGTTCCAGGTGTGATACGTGGCAATGCAGAGGTGACACGTGGCCCCATCAGTGAGTGACATGTGTCATGTATTAATGGGCCTATAGGTTATGCGGGATGCACAAATCTAGGTGACACATGGCATGTTAATCATGGGTCCACATCACCCTGGATGATGTCACTGTGCCACATTACTCTACACTGATAGCCTTCCAAGCCCTTCAATATCATGGTCATTGTAACGTTCCCCCGGCCACCCGCAGGCCGGGGTACGCCACTCCAGAGAAACCTCTCATGCTCTGAAACCAGTTGGTAACATTCCCATCCCTCTACAGGGCGGGCCATGCTACTCTAGGGAACTTTTTTGTTCCCTTACTACGGAACATACGGTAACATACCTAGTAGTCAACTGATCTATACCACATAAATTTACTCTTTAAACTACATGCAACTAAAACATATACATACAACACTCTTGCGGAAGATTTACATATAAACATAAACAAAAAATTACTTTCTATAACATACAAATTTTATATTGAAATAACATTAATTAGAGATATGCAGCATTTATAAGGAATTACCCATAAACATACAGGCAATTATAATCACATATATGATAAACCGTAACATAGGCATGTAAATAACAAAGCAACATGTCATTTTATCATACAATTGTTACTTATCTTAGAAATATTATCAGCAACTGTGTACGGACCGTCCACGAACCTCCCAGCCATAGACTACACTGTTCATCATTCTCAATAGTGAGTCACCCCCGAGCTGGGACTGAAATCCACCCAGGGTAAAGGGTTCCTATCCAGGCTAAGGCTCATGGGAAATAGGAAAGACTCCGTCTCAGGTGCTCACTCAACTAACAGCCTACAACCTCTCATTCCCCACATGCCTGTCCCACCCAAGGAAGTGTGCCCCTTCTCTGCTCAACAATCCCTCAGCTGCCCCACTTCCCTTCTAGGGATTCAACAACACGCCAGATTGGAAGTCTCAGAGCGTTGTAGCTGCAGTTTAGCACCTTCGAGAATCAATCCCCAACAATTATCTCACTCAGAGAATTGCTCACGGGCCTGATAACCCGCTTCTTCAATCTTGCTCCAAGCTAACCAGGTACACCAAATGAAAAGGGCCATGGGAAGATGCTCTAGAATGGTGAAATGGTTGTCTCCGGGATAACATAATGCATGAGTGAAAATGGTCATCGAATCATTGACTAGATAATTGAGTGTTGAAAGGAATCACTGTAAACTCTTCATGGAAGTGATGGTTAGGCTACTGGTACGGTATCCTGTGAAAAGTCACCAAAATGAGCTAAGTTCCCCATGATATGAATGCATGTCCCCAACTTGACACTTGTCGTATCAGAAGTTACTTTGGTCCACTTGTCCCTAACTTTAGAACTTAGGATAAAATAATTATCCATACGTTATGCTTTTAGGAAATATTAATATAATATTCCCTTGACTTTTGTCCATCCCTTTCCCTAACCGGTGAAGTTTAGTCCCCCATATCTTTTATCGTGGTCAGTCTGCGTGCAACGATGTATTTTATATTAATCATGATTCATGTACAAAGTAGGTGCATTGGCCTTTGACATCTAGGCGTTCTGGCCCAACACCAAAACATAAGCATCCCAACTTATAAAAACCGGCTCACTAGCCTATAACACATATCATATACATGAGGCTCGTTGTCCTCCATACTGCGCGCGGTATCCTGGAATGTGCATATTACATCATTTTACTGTGCAGTCCATGCACGCACTATGCCACATGACGTGTATTACCAAATGAGGTCAAAACATCTCACCAACTTAAGTACATTTATATTACATTTACAATTGGGTTCGGCCGAGGGATATTACAATCCCCTCCCCTTATTTATGCACTGTCCTTAGTGCATCATACACCCATATATATACATAGTTTTTAAAAATCTTCAAAAAGATGCGGGTATTTTGTCTGCATTGCATCTTCATGCTCCCAAGTAGCATCCTCAGGACCGTACATGGTCCATTGAACCTTTACAAGCCCTATGGCTCAGTTTCGGAGCTGTTTGACTTTCCAGTACAAAATACACACCAGAAGCACTTGAAAAGTGCCTTCTTGATCCACCTGAATCATATTCCAGTCAATAACATGATTAGCATCAGGTATATATTTCTTTAACAATGATACATGGAAGACATTATGAACAAACATAGATGCAAGCAATGTAATCATATAAGAAACTGGACCAATCCTCTCCAGGATTTCAAAAGGCCCACAAAATTTGGCTGCCAACTTGGCGTAGCTTCCCAACTTCAAGGAACTCCTGTTAGCTTTCACTTTCAGGAAAACGTGATCACCCACGTTGAATTCTCTATGGGTTCTGTTCTTATCGACATAACCTTTCTGTCTGTCTTGGGCAGTTTTTAAATTCTACTTAATTTTTGTCATCTGGTCCTCCATTTCCTTGAGCAACTCTAGCCCAACTACTGTCCTATCAGCTGGGTTATCCCAACTCACTGGAGTATTTCACTTTTTGTTGTAAAGTGATTCAAATTGGATCATATTCAATGATGCCTAATACCCATTGTTGTACACGAATTCTACCAAGTGTAGGTAGTCTTCCCATTTCGATGGTTTGTCCATCACATACATTCTCAGTATATCTTCTATCACCCTATTCACCCTTTATGTTTGTCCATCAGACTCAGGATGATATGATGTACTAAAGTTCAGATTCATTCTGAATCCTTTGAACAATCCTTTCCAGAAATTCGATGTGAATTTTGGGTCTCTGTCAGATACAATTGTTTTAGGAATCCCGTGCAATCGTGCCACTTCCTTTATGAAAATATCAACAACCTCTGCTACCTTGTGCGTAGTTTTCAATGGAATAAAATGGGTAGCTTTCATAAGCTTGTCCACCACCACCATGATCGAATCATGCAGCTTGCCTGTTCTAGGCAATCTCGTAATAAAATCCATTGTCACCACTTCCCACTTTCATTCAGGAATGGTTAAAGGTTGCAGCAACCCTGTTGGGTGCCTATTCTCAACTTTCACTTTCTGTCATTCCATACATCTAGCGATGTACTCAGCGATCTCTTTATTCATACCTGGCCAAAAGTAATGGCTCTTGATCGTTGCCATGGTTTTCTGATATCCAGGGTGTCCTTCATAAGGAACATTATGAATTTCATGAAAAATCATATGTTTCAAGTCCTGGACATTTGGAACAAAAATCTTGTTCTTGCGCAACAATATTCTATCTATTCCCAACTTATAATTATCCACCTTCTGAAGCATCTTACCCTGTTGTAGCAATGCTACCAATTCTCCGTACTGCAAATCTGTATTTACAGCCTCTAGAATTTTTCTTTTAATAACAGTTTGGTACATGCTAATGGTTGTAGCATGTAATTCATGCACCTTCCTACTGAGTGCATCAACCACTTTATTCTCTTTCCCCTTGATATGCTTTATATCAAAGTCATATTCGCTTAGAAATTCTAACCATCTACTTTTTCTAGCATTTAGATTTGGCTAATCAAATAAATATTTTAGACCATTGTGGTATGTTCTTAGCTCAAACCTATTTCCCATGAGGTAGTTTCTCCATTTCCTCAAGGCATGCACTATGGTTGTCAACTCCAAATCGTGAGTGGCATAGTTTCTTTCATGATCCTTCAACTTATTTGATTCATAACATATGAAAAACCCATTTTGACTGAGGACTCCACCAAGTACTTCATTACATGCATCGGTGCATACGATGAAATCTTCTTCTTGGTCTGCGATCCTTAATATTGGAGCACTTGTCAATAATTGTTTGAAGTGTTGGAAACTTTTCTCGCAATCCAGTGTCCACTGAAACTTCACTCCCTTTCTGATCTGGATTTTATGAGCATAACGAAATGACTATAGATTATTACCAGATGCTTAACACAGAATAACAAAGATATAGTAAAACTGGTTTTCTATTCAATAAGGAAATAAGCTGAAACTGTAAAATGCAGCGGAAAACAAGCTTGCTAGAATGGTGGTGGCTTATCTCCGAGAAGAGATGTGATGGTTGCGCTCATTCACAAGAAGATGATTACAATGAGGATCTCAAGGACCTTTTACAATAAACATGAGTTTCAAAAACCCTAAACATCCAAAAACCTAACCCCAAGAGATGAAGCGCCAAAATTCATGTGGGCCCCGTTTAGGTAAGTCAGTACATCAACTTCCCGGGGTCGTAACTTTTGCATACGATATCCGTTTTAGGCGTATGATAGCCCATTAGAAAGATCTAGCTGAGGACTACAACAATTGCACAAAATTTCATGATGGAATTTTGCAACTGCAACATACCCCAAAAAACATCGTTTAGGGCCTCAAAACGGCTCTGAAAGTTCAGGACCTGAAAAACTGCTAAAAATAGTAAATTATCAAAATTGCTAGAAAAGTGTTTTGAGCCAGATGGAAAAGGTGGGTGGCCACATATACCCACCTGGATCAATCCTACATCCTTATGAAGCAATGGTCTCCATTTCATTGAGTTCCCCCATCAGATGAGAAAATTTCTGCTGAATTTGGCCCCGGGTGAGCCACTTGCCTTGGTGCAGGAGATGCCCTGCTTTGACAACTCGATAAAGCTGGATCCTTTGTTGTCGAGTGCCCTCTATTTGTGTGTCCACAATATGATCACTGGATTCATGTTGTAAGTAGTCGGGGTTGAGCTCTGTTGGTGTTATTTGTTCTGCTATGTCTGAGGTGTCCAATAATGGTGGGAAATAAGGCTGAAGGAGGTCCACGTTGAACACTGGGTTCAGGCCAAGGAAAGGAGGAATGTTGAGCACAAAAACATTATCCCCCACATCCTTAGTGATGGTGTACAACCCATAACGAAGTGGGTGAAGCTTATGATGGGGTCTAGTAAGGCGTTCTTTTTTCAAGTGCAACCAAACTTTTTCGCCCACCTGAAACTTATGTGGAACCCGATGTTGATCATGGTGCTGCTTGTACTTGTCATTGGACTTCTGTAGGATATCCTGAACCTGTTGACGGATGTGCTGGATCCTCTCAATGAACCAGGTGGCTTTGTCAACCTTAGTTGGAGCAAGATATGAGTCGATCGAGGTGACTGCAAGGGGAAGTGCAATATCTATGGGACCCAATGGTTGGAATCCCAACCCCACCTGAAAGGGGTTGTGGCCAGTTGAGCTATGCAGGGCTCAGTTGTAGCTATGTTGGACATAGGGAAGACTCTCATCCCATGTGCGAGGGTGCTTGGAATTAAACATGTGCAGGATATGCATGATCATTCGATTTACAACCTCGGTTTGACCATCTATCTGGGGGTGGAAGGCCGTGGATTTGGTGAGCTTGGTGTCCATCAGTGACCAGAGGCTCGACCAGAATGTGCTGAGAAATTGACTGTCCTGATCTGAGACAATGGTTTGTGGGATTCCAAAATGAACCCAGACTCACTCAAAGAAGATCTTGCTAGTGGCTTCTGCTGTGATGCTCTTCTTGCAAGAAACCAAAATCGACATCTTAGAAAAGCGATCAATAACCACAAAAACAAAGTCATTTCCCTGCTTGGTGGATGGGAGGCCCGACATGTAGTCCATTGATATGGATTCCCATGGTCTGTCAGGAGTAGGAAGAGGGGTGTACATGCCCTATTTCTTAGTGGTTGGTTTGGAAATAGCACAGGAAGTGCAAGACCTGATATACTTGCTGACCTCCTGTCGAAGTTTCGGCCAGTATAAATGTTTTTGTAGCATTGCCACTATCTTTTCGATCCCAAAGTGTCCTACCACCCAACTGTAGTGGGCTTCCTAGATAATCTTTGCTCACTCACTTGAGGGAACACATATATGGACCAGACGACACAACAACCCATCCTGAAGATGGAAATTATTGACAACTGCCTTTGCACCCAACATTTGGTAGGTGGTGGCAAATTCCGGGTCTGTCTCATAAAGTTGGGGCCATCTAGAGGTCTCATGGCCGCAGGAGTCTAGCACTGTGGTGAGTGTCACGACTAGTGATCTGCTAAGGCAATCAATGACACGGTTGGTGCTTCATGTTTTATACTTGATGTTGAGGTGGAATTTCTACAAGTATGTGGACCACTTTTGATGTCGTTCATTCTGCAATTTTCCTTATGACTACATGAACTGTCGTGGCTTATGATCAATGTGGATAACTTTCTCCCTCCTAAGAATGTAATGTCTCCACTAGCGGCAGGCTTGCACAATGGAGTACATTTCTTTGTCATAAGTAGGGTACTTACAGACAACATCTGATAGTGTCGCACTATGATAGGCCACGAGGTGGCCATGTTGCATGAGAATAACACCCACAACATAGTCTGAAGCATCAGTCTCAATCTCAAAGGGCTGCTACAGATTTGGTAGTGAAAGTAATGGGGCTGATCACACGTGCTGCTTCAAATCATCGAATGCTTGTTGTTGGGGCCGGCCCCACACAAATTTCTCCTTATCACCACCCCTAGTTATTTGGCTAAGGGCCCATGCAATATGGGAGAATCCCAACACAAACCTGCGGTAGAAATTGGGAAGGCCCAAGAAGCTTTGAAGCTTAGTGAGTGTGGTTGGGTTTGGCCAGTCATGGATGACTTGGATCTTGGCTGGATCCACATGTACGCCATGTTGATCAATGATGTGGCCTAGGTAATGGACCTTGTCCATGCCAAAGGAGCATTTTTCCAAGTTGGCGTATAGCTTGTGCTGCTACAGGGTGTGCAGAACCTGCTGCATATGATGCAAGTGTTCGGCCCAAGTCTTGTTGTAAATGAGAATGTCATCAAGATACACCACTACAAAATTTTTGGTGAATGGTCGCAGGATATCGTCCATCATCCTCATGAAAGTGGCTTGAGCGTTTGTCAGATCAAAGGGCATGACCAACCATTCAAAAAGGCCTTCCTTTGACTTGAAGGCGGTCTTCCATACATCTATTTATTCTATCGGGACCTGGTGGTAGCTAGACTTTAGATCAATCTTACTGAAGTATTTGGCTCCCATGAGTTGATCAAGGAGGTCGTCGATTCGGGGAATCAGGTACTAGTTTTTTACTGTGATTTTATTTATAGCCCGATAATCAATGCAAATTCGCTAGGTTCCATCTTTCTTTTGTACCAACACGATTGGGCTTCTGCAAGGTGATGAGCTAGGAAGGATGTGCCCCTTTTGGAGAAATTCTTGGATTTGTCGCTTGATCTCCTCATTCTCTAATAGAGAGTGGCGATAGACTGGCCCATTGGGCAGTGGTGCGCTGGGGGTCAGATCGATAGGGTGCTTGACCTGACTTTGCAGAGGTACCCCGGTAGGCGAGGAGAAGATATCTGAGTATTCTTCCACGACCTTATCTACTTTCTTCTTCTGTGTGGAGAGATTAGCCACAGATACCGTAGATGTGGCTGTGATTTTTCTGTCATTATGAGAGCGAATCATGAAGAATACAAACTTCCCCATATGAGAGATGACCTTCCTGCATTGCTTAGCAGAGATCAAGGAAATAACAATAGGTGGGACAGCCTCGGGTATCCTATACAATTTCCTGTTCAAAGTAATAATAACACTACGAGGCCTAGAATCATATACAGTATGACGTTTCCATAAATAAGGTTGTCCCAAAAGAACATCAGAAACTTAAAGAGGAGAAACATCACACAATGCCTCATCTTTGAAGGGCTTAATGTGGTATGACAGTCGACACTATTGGTTGACACGGAGATCGCTTCCTTTGCGGAGCCATCCAATGGTGTAGGGTTGTGGGTGCGACATTATCGGCAGGGCCAATTGCTTGATGACCTATGCTGAGATGAGGTTCTTCTGGCTACCACTATCAATGATGAAGTGTAGTGGGGTGCCTTTCACCCACATCTGTGAATGGAAGAGGTTCTCTACTTCTTTTGGCTCGTCTGGTTCACCATGTTGGAGCTTGGTGGTAGAAACAGTGGCACTAGGTTCCGCGTCAATGATCTGTCTTCCCCTTTCTTGCTCTGACTCAGAGTCAGAACCCGCATTTGATTCAAAGGCTTTCACTTCGGCCACCAGCGTCTGCTTTGAGCGACAGTCAATAGTGTTATGACAAGGGCTCTTATGGAAGTCGCACCACTTCCTGGTTTCTTTCTTTGTCTTTCCGGTGTTCTTCTTTGCTTGCGGCTTGGACTGGTTGTCCTAATACTGTCCATGTTTGTTCTGTCCTTTGTTCTGTGGATTGGGGCCACCCTTTCTTGGCTTCTTTTGTGAAGGGTTCCCCGGCCCAAATTGGCGCATCTTTTGTTTGAGATTTTTCTCGATTTTGATGGCATATCGGTAGGCCGCGCCCAAGGATGAGATGTCCAGAAATTCCATTTCAGTCTGGATGTATCTATGCAGAGCACCATGATACTTGAGCACCAAATGTCTCTTTGAATCTTTGATACCCAGCTTGGTGCGCAAGGTATGGAATATATTTGAGAAATATGGCACTGCTTGGTCTCTTTCTTGCCGTAGTGTGGTCCATTTGGTACACAAGTCGTCATAACTTCCCACAAGGTAGTATTGTTCCTTAATAGCATCCCTGAAGGATTCCCAGGTGGTTGTGACTGTAAATAATGAGGGTTCCTCTGTTTCCTTTTGCTCACAGAAAGTTTCCCACCAATCTTTGACACGGGGAACGACTTTGAGGAGCGCAAAAGTAATATTTTCTCTATTTGAAAAGTTATGGACAGAGAAATACCCTTCTAGTAGATTCAACCACTTGTCTACAACATTTGCGTCTATCTGACCTTCAAATATAGGAATATCAAAGTTTATTTGTACCTTGAAGGGGGCGGTACCTCTTCTCAAAGAAGATGCATCACCTGTTGGTAGTCGCCGAAGGATTTGTGTGAAATTATCCATCATCTCGTTCCTCTGTTGCGTGAGGGCTTCCTCAATCAATAGTTTGAAAGGATCTCCTGTCCCGTCATCTTTCTTTTCTCCTTCCATGAGAGGTCACTTGGGTGTGCGAGAGATTTTATCCTCAAGAGAAACAAGCTCGAGACCCAAATCTTTGTACTCCGACCTCTTTGGGGACATGCATTAAGAGAACACGGAGTAGATTGCTTTGATACCACTGATCCATATTTTATGAGAAGAACGAAATGACTACAGATTATTACCAGATGCTTAACACAAAATAACAGAGATACAATAAAATTGGTTTTCTATTCAATAAGGAAATAAGTTGAAACTGTAAAATGCAGCGGAAAACAAGCTTGCTGGAATGGTGGCAGCTTATCTATGAGAAGAGATGTGATGGTTGTGCTCATTGCAAGAAGATGATTACAATGAGGCTCTCAAGACCTTTTTACAATAAACAAGAGTTTCAAAAACCCTAAACATCCAAAAACCTAACTCTAGGAGATGAAGCACCAAAATTCATGTGGGCCTCGTTTGGGTAAGTCAGTACATCAACTTCCCGGGGTCGTAACTTTTGCATACGATATCCGTTTTAGGCGTATGATAGCCCATTGGAAATATTTAGCCGAGGACTACAACAGTTTCACAAAATTTCATGATGAAATTTTGCAACCACAACATACCCCAAAAAACATCGTTTAGGGCCTCAAAACGGCTCCGAAAGTCCAGGACCTGAAAAACTACTAAAAATAGTAAATTATCAAAATTGCTAGAAAGTTGTTTTGAGCCAGCTGGAAAAGGTTGGTGGCCATCGATATCCACCTGGATCACTTTATTTGAAAAGAAGTGATTGGGTGTGCAATCTTTGAGAATCCTTCAATAAATCTTTTGTAGTAGCCTGCAAGACCCATGAATGATCTCACCTCTGCCACATTCTTTGGTGCTGACCATTCTCTAATGGCCTCTATCTTCTCATGATCCACTGCTATCCCATCCTTTGAAATTATATTCCCCAAATAATGAATTTGTTTCTGATAGAATGAGCACTTTCTCAATTTGGCATATAACTGACTCTCCCTTAATACTTGCAACACCATCCTCAAATGATGTTCATGCTCTTCCTCTGACTTGGAATATATAATAATGTCATCCAAAAAGACAATGACAAAATTGTCCAAATACTCTCAGAAAACACCATTCATTAAGCACATGAAAACAACCGGTGCATTTGACAACCCAAATGGTACCACTGTGAACTCATAATGACCATACCTTATCCTAAAGGTGATCTTTCTAATATATTCTTCTTTAATTCTTACCCGATGGTATCCTGATCTGAGATCTATCTTTGAAAATATCTTTGCATCCTTCAATTGATCAAAGAGGTCATCAATCCTTGGTAGAGGATACTTGTTCTTAACAATCACTTTATTCAACTGTCTGAAATCAATGCACAACCTTAGTGTTCGATCTTTCTTTCTCACAAACAAGACTGGGGCACCCCAAGGTGACATGCTTGGGTGTATATACCCCTTCTTCAGAGGTTCTTCAAGATGCATTTGCAATTCCTTCAATTTTGGTGTACTCATTATGTAAGGAGTCTTTGATACTGGCATTGCTCCAGGCATCAAATTTATAGAGAAATCAATGTCTGTCCTTGGGGGTAGTCTAGGTACCTCCTTGAACACATCTTCTAAATCTTCCAGGACTTCATAGTATTCAAAATTTGGCACCTTATCTTTAGGTGTCTCTGCCAAATGAGCTGCAATTATTTGACATCCTTTTCTGTAACACTTCTTCGGCTGCAATGCTGAAATTTATCTAATGTTTATTGCCTTGGGAATTCCCTGTACCTTAGTTTCCCTTCCTCATCCAAGCAATTAAATTCTTCGTTGTGACATTCTAAGAGAGTGTGATGTTGGTCCAACCAATCGATCACAATTAGACATACATAGGAACCTAAAGGCAAGATGTTTAAATCTGCCTTGTGTTTAGTCCATTCATGTCTATGAGGCATGACTTAACCATATCATTAACTTTTCTTCTGGATCCTGTAGGCAGTTGCACCAATCAGGATTTCCCATGCGTGCTTCTTAGCAATTGCAAACTTTCCACCATCTTAGGGTCTATATAACTATGACTAGCTCCTGAATCAATCAAAATAGCAAGGGTTTGGTTGTTGATCATACCTTCCACTTCAATCATGTGGGACTGATACTCTTCTTGCTTGTTGTCTAGGGTTGCATAAATCTTTGGCACATATATTCCCATGTCCTCCACTATTTCAGCTCGTTGTACATTGTGAACAACCCTACCTTTTTCACCTCTATGAGGAAAATCTCTAAACCTATGGTCCTCTTTACAACCCAAACATTACATAAGTGGCTATCTTGGCCCTTGACTCCCTGTGTCAATCGTTATGGGTTCTTTAGGCATTTTTTGTCCTTGTGGATTATTTTTGAAGAATGGTGGCTTAGCTCCCTTCTTCCTCTGATCCATCTTGAATTTCTTATTGTCTTCCCAAGACTTTTGGAAAGCTAGCCTTACTTTTTGTTGATCAAATAGGGATTTATCTCTCCTTATGGTATCTTCTAATGTCTTGGGATCATCATACTGTATTTTGTCATTGATGAATGATGGAAATCCACTTAAATACCTTTGAATTTTAACTGTCTCATCCTTGATGAAAGAGACATAGTTCAACAGTTCTAGAAACCTTCTCTCATATTCATCTATGGTCATACTTCCAAGCTTGAGTTCAAAGAACTCTTTCATTTTCTTGTCATATTATCTCTTAGTCAAGAACTTCTCAAAATACTTCTTGAATTCCCTCCGAGTAACACTTTTCTCTACAATGTGTTGTACCTTCTCAAGTTGATCACATCACATGGAGGACTTTCCTTTGAGTTGATAGATAGTGATTCTACCTTTTGCATGAGAAGAATAATTATGCAATTGAAAATACTTCCTCATGCCTAGCAACCAAGTTTTTGCATCTTCATCCTTCTTGTGCTCACCATCAAATGTAGGAGGTTTAATTTTGTTCATTTCTCCTCGCAGCCCATCCACCCCAGATCTCTTATACCTTCTGACAGGGGATACACTCGAGTTGTTGCCTGCTCTCTTATTGGAATGCCTTTGGGAATGATGGTGATGTCTACTAGCACTTTTTACTTTTATTTTCTCCTCTGAAGGTTTGTGACTCCCATATTTACTTGAGCCACTCTCCTTAACCAATTTATTTTCTATTCTGTTCAAACCCTCCAATAGCTTCATGTTGAAGTCATCCTACTACTCTTTGGATTTCATAAGCCTTTCATTATCAACTTTATGGGTTTGGACACCCTTCTGCAAATTCTTAATGGTCTCATCCATATTCATATCTCCATTCCTTTCTTCTCCATGTCCGTTGGAGTTTGTTCCTTCCATGCCCAAATGGACATCCACCCCTCTACTCTCATCTTGCCGACTATAATTCCCCTGTGCTTCTTCCATTCCTATGGACTTTGAACTGGTCTGATCTGATCGAGTTGTTGTTAATTCTCCAAAATGTGCAGCCATCGAAACTTATCAGGCTAACAATTCAACAATTCATGAGAATATGCACCGTTTTGGTTCAATACACATGTTAGAATTATCTCTCTCGATTTCCTAGTGTTATCACCATGACAATTCTAGATAAGACCCAAGTATTGAAAACAAAGACACACAGTTCCTTCATAGATACACTTGTGCAAGAAGGTGGTTTTCCGAAACCACTTTCGCCAAGACGCGGTATCACGTGTCTCAACATGTAAAATCCACCACTCGTGGAGCGGGTGATGACTTAGTCAAATCACCTTGCTTCATTCATTCGGTACTTCGTAGCCATGTGACGTCAACTGAATGCCACCATGTAACAAAATCAAAAGCTAATTATTCTAAATGGATTGGTTGAGCATGGAAACCCAACGCTCTTGTACGTAATCCATCTGTGCTTCATAAATGGAATTATATAATTACCTCTCCCCAAGTATGAAGATATTTGTGTATCCATAACCGAAGTAATCTCCAAACTGCTGAACTTTATGCTCTCTGTAAAAACACCTTTCGGTATCCACAACCTGATATACATGGACAAGGCTAATTCAAGTGAGAATGGTTATTCGAGAAACATGCTAGACTTTCTTGCAAATAAGGAGGAAAGGGTTCTTGCGCACATTCTAGCAACTAAGGTTCACACTGAACCGGCTATAGACTCACGGTTGGAAGCCAGGATGAATCCCACTATGAAGGATTTAGTCATCAACGGGTCAGTCGCTAAGAAGCAAAGGAGCAAGCGACAGAAGAAGGAGGAATCTACAACTGAAGCGACCGAAAGTGTTGGAGAGAACCAACCGGTCTAGTTAGATTCTTATTTAAAGGCAGAGATCGCTAAGCTGAAGTAAGTCTTCAACTAAAATAAGCATGTCTCAACGAATTTTGAACATTCAGTAGCGGAGGTAAAGAGTACCAGAGATGATCGACATGTTCTTCAAACGACCCTTTTCACAACAGGCTAACTGTTGTCATCCCCCTTTTGTAATTTTGTGATTAATACAATTATATAAATACAGAAACTGATTTTAGACTGTTTTATTACAATTTCCATTTGGTGATGTTATGAATCTTGTTTTCTTTTATAATAAGTTTTTCTTGTAATCTTATATTTTATTTTCATCTGTTTAAATCGAAGGAAATTAAAACTCGGAATTATTTTTAATTAATGCTTCGATGCGGTTGTGTGTTTCTTTTTTCTTTTATTATTATGCAATTTAAACTTAGACTCATCGCCTTCCAAGCGACTTCGTGCACACTAAACTTTGACTTGTTCATTTATATTTATCGTGCATAGCAATATCACAAGGTAAAACACTTTTGCGCGCACCTAAATCTACTGTGCATTTCTTCTTCGTTGTACCGACAACTTACGCGTACTACTCTTGCGTTGTGCATCAATATCCCCTGCGCACAGTTTTGGTACTGCACACCAATATTCCACATGCATTTCTTCCTATGCATGCACCACGTCAATTTTAACATATTCCATCACGCCCAATTATCTACGCATACTACTGAATACACCGTCGCGAAACAACTTATACTCATACTTATGCGCATACCAACAAAAATCCTCTGCGTTAAGAAATACTTGCGCACCCCATGTGCACATTACTATGTGTGTGCTCACCGCGCAAGGATAAATTCAACGCGTGCATCTGCACATAATAATCTTCCGCGTGGCACTACAATTTACTGCGCAGACCAGCACACCAACGTTTTCCCGCGCGGTGCCAAAATTCACCACACGTGCCAGCACACCAACATTTTCCATGGACACTTCGTGACTCCAATTCTGGTCACTTCTAAGTTACTCTTTTGTGAATATTCACTTCAACTGAACCCTTCTAGCCCATCCAAGCTCAGTGTTGACTGAAGCTCTAATACCAATTTGTAATGTTCCCCCGGCCACCTGCAGGCTGGGGTACACCACTCTAAAGAAACCTCTCATTCTATGACACCAGTTGGTAACATTCCCAGCCCTCTACAGGCCAGGCCATGCTACTCTAGGGAATTTTTTTGTTCCCTTACTGTGGAACATACAATAACATACCTAGTATTCAACTGAGCTATACCACATAAATTTACTCTTTAAACTGCATGCAACTAAAACATATACATACAACACTCTTGCGGAATCTTTACATATAAACATAAACAAACAATTACTTTCTGTAACATACGAATTTTATACTGAAATAACAGTAATTACAGATATGCAACATTTATAGGGAATTACCCATAAACATACATGCAATTATAATCACATATATGATCAACCATAACATAGGCATGTAAATAACAAAGTAGCATATCATTTTATCATACAATTGGTACTTATCTTACAAAGATTGTCACCAACTGTGTACAGACCGTCCACGAACCTCCCAACCATAGACTACACTGTTCATCACTCTCAACAGTAAGTCACCCCCGAGCTGGGACTGAAGTCCACCTAGGGTAAATGGTTCCTATCTAGGCTAAGGCTCATGGGCAAAAGGAAAGACTACATCTGAGGTGATCACTCAACTAACAACCTATAGCCTCTCATTCCCCACATGCCTGTCCCACCCAAGGAAGTGCTCCCCTTCTCTGCTCAACAGTCCCTCAACTGCCCCACTTCCCTTCCAGGGCTTCAGCAACAGGCCGGACCGGAAGTCTCAGAGAGTTGTAGCTGCAGTTTAGCACCTTCAAGAATCAATCCCCAGCAATTCTCTCGCTCAGAGAAATTCTCACGGGCCTGACAACCTGCTTCTTCAATCCCGCTCCAAGATAACCAGGTACACCAACTGAAAAGGGATATGGGAATAGGCTTCGGAATGGTGAAATTATTGTCTCCAGGATAATGGAATGCATGAGTGAAAATGGTCATGGAACCATTGACTAGATAAATGAATGTGGAAAGGAATCACTGTGAACTCTTCATGGAAGTGATGGTGAGAATGATGGTTAGACTGCTAGTATGGTATCCTGTGAAAAGTCACCGAAATGAGCTAAGTTCCCCATGATATGAATGCATGTCCCCAACTTGACACTTTTCATATTGGAAGTTACTTTGGTCCACTTGTCCCTAACTTTATAACTTAGGATAATATAATTATCCATACGTTATGCTTTTAGGAAATATTAATATAATATTCCCTTGACTTTTGGCCGTCCCTTTCCCTAACTGGTGAAGTTTAGTCCCCCGTCTCTTTTATCATGGTCGGTATGCGCACAACGATGTATTTTATATTAATCATGAGTCATGCACAAAATAGGCACATTGTCCTTTGACATCTAGGTGTTCCGGCCCAATACCAAAACATAAGCATCCCAACTTATAATAACCGGATCACCAACCTATAACACATATCATATACACGAGGCTTGTTGTCCTCCATATTGTGTGCACCTTAGTTACCGTGCACGGTATTCTAGAATGTGCATATTACATCATTTTATTGCATTGTTCATGCGTGAACTATGCCACATGACGTGCACTACCAAATGAGGTCAAAACAACTCACCAGCTTAAGTACATTTATATTACATTTACAATTGGGTTTGGTCGAGGGATATTATAGTCAAGGTGTGTCCACGTAACCCCTGGATCTATGACCTCCGTTACTTAGTAACTTCAACTTTCGGGGCATCCATGGTGTGACTTCCGTCTTACTCCTGAAGTGATCAACGTTGGGCTAACCATGGTCTAGATCTTACAGTCATGGGAGATCCTGAAACATCCTCAGATCTACGACTCTTAACACTTCAAGAATTCGGTGTTAGGGTGCTCCACTCACTTACCACCCCCTTTCTCCTGAAGTGGTCAACGTTGGGCTGACCTTGGTATAAATCCAACATCTAGGGTGGATCCTGAAGGATCCCTAGATCTACGATTCTTGTTACTTCACAGCTCTGGCCTTCAGGGGTTTTGACATTATGGTCGCTCTGCTCTCCCGAAGTAGGACTTCGTCGAAGTACCATACGCAGGTCCCTCCTTTGGATGATAGGATGATTAAGAGAGGTCCCTCATGGAATTTCCAGATCCATGGCTCTCATCACTTCATGACTTCAGCGTTCGACGATTTCATCGTCTTGAATCGCACTTCCTTTCAGAGTTTTGAACTTCCAACGCACATAGATCTTTGATCAATGGTCCACATGCACTCTTTAATGGGTGGTTGAGATCTACTCCAGCCTTAAATATTTCGAGATTTATCAACCCAAGGTGCAACATATCTCAGATATTCCAGTGTGTTGAACTATGAACCACACTTGATATTTCGTCATGTGCATCTGGCACCAATGACTAGGATTTGCTTCAGCCTTCGGAGCTTCATGAAACTTGCACGCTCTGGTGATTGTATTTCAATTTCGTCGAAGAACCAGGCTTCTGGATAATTGTGATCTGTGGACACGTGTCCCTCTACTACTGACAACCCAGATTAAATTTGGGCTCCAAAACTTTGGATAATTTTCCTCTTTTACGATGAACACACAAAATTCGTCGAACTTGTGAAGTCTGAAAGACTCGAGGGGTTAACCCTCGCGCTTATTCTCTAGACCCAATGGTCGTGAAATACCTTGGTTCCTCCCGAACGGATCTCATCCGCTCGTTCTCCAAACAGAGGAACTCCTCCCTTTCACGAACTAAATCTCACCATGTTTTTTGAGTTTCGTCAGCTTCAAAATAATTAGGCTCTAGCGCTTGCTTTGCACTCTTTCTCCTGAGATTTTATACTCAGACGAGCATATGGGCGCTCCTTGCACCAATATTTCAGAAGAGAAACAATGGAAACTTATAGAACATCAAATGTTCATTCATCTGACCATGAAATACACACATAGACATATAACTCCGAAAATAGATAACATTACATTACCCAATTAACTCATACATAAGAAAACTCAAATATTCAAAACATGCATTTCAATCTAAGTGCATAGGGTAAACAAGACACTTATCTATTACAGTTGATAGCCAGCCAATTGAATGTGGGTGTTAGCCTTTCCATGAAACCATAGGCTCAGAGTAATTCATTCTTAGTACTCTGGCCACCCACGTGCCAAGCCATGATATCACCATAGAAATTCCTACAATCTCTAAGAAATTCTCTTTCTCTATCACCACATCTTCGAGGTTTATCATATGCCTCGTTGACGTCAAGCTCACAACCCTCATCTCTGAGGGGTTCTCCTTCTATTCTCTCCAGTAACAGAACCACTCAACCCTTCAGCGCTCTGCTTCTCTGCTTGAGAGATTCACACGTGCCTTCCTTTTGCATACCTCTCGGTCGCACATTCCCCTCGGTGTGTCTCTTCTTCTCTGCCTTCATGTGTATTATTGCATGCCTTTCTCCTCCTTAGGAAGGTTCTGGACCTGTCCTGTTCCTTCCATCAGAAGGAAACTCGGGTCAGTCTAGCCCTGTAGGAAAAACTGCACCCCTATGGTACTTTAGGCTGACAATTTCTTATCCCTTTAGTAAGACCCTTTATGCTTCCATTCATTGAGGTATTTGATTGTTCAACCACCAATCCCACTCAATGGCCTTTTTCATTCTTTTCAGATTGACAGCCTTCATCTGTCCTCCCTAGACAGATATTTTTTTTTCACCTATATCACATGTATAAATAAATTATGAGAGAATATCATCAATTTCAAAATAATAAAAGTTGGCTTGCAAATCTGCCACCCTCAGATTTCCAAATTCCACATTTATTTTCAGATCCGTTCCACACAGGAATCAGATTCACAAGTATGGGACCTTCTTCCTCATATTAGTTTAGCTCAATAGAAAATTCGTCTTCCTTATGGACTTACAATACTTCCATATCCAAGACCCTTTTCTCCCTGCAATTTCCACATTCCTCGGCCAAGCAGACTGTTAGTTGTCATGCACACTTGCATTGGCTCACAAACAATTTCAGAATTGTGCATACTAACAATCAAATTCATTTTCTCAAGAAGGAAATATCATTCCTCGTAGTTTGTCTCAGAAGGAAGTTGGTTTTCCTTATGGGCTTATAACACTTCCATATCCAAGACCCTTTTCTTCCTGCAACTTCAAC
>ML787187.1:307239-318351 GCA_009831015.1 Picea engelmannii
CAAGACTTTGTTTCTTAGTTCCCTTCGAAACTCGGGAGTTGTGCATGCTCTCCATTTTCAGAGAATGGTCACCAGACTCATTCCTCTTGCATAGACACACCCTTACGTTAATAGGGATACACACTACCCTAGCACAACCATGATATTTTGAACTCGCTCTTGTCACTTCACTCCTACCTTCATGAAGGTTCTTCTCAATCTATAAGGTGCATTTTTTCTTGCTTACTGGGTTATTCCAACAATAATTTTCATCCATTATAGTTCAAGTAAATTGACCTTACCATTTCCATAAATCCTATAATCACGAGGGATGATACACATATACAATATTGAATCCTTCATTAAAGTAGTAATTATTACTACTACAAATCCTTTCAATCAATTCACATCCATGTCTTGATATTAGTGCCCATTAGCATAATCTCACTCTTGTAGGATTGACCATCATTTCTAAAAAGAAATGGTAGGATTCCTTTTCCAAAGACTATCATGATTCAATGTCATTGGGTAAAATCCCAACTGAATTTTAATCTACATCCTCCTCCTTAATGGACTTATGCAGACGATTTGTGTGTGACAGTGATACTCTCAGCAGGCTCATTTTATCCTTGGTAAACTAGTCTCATGATTGTTCTCAGACCCATCCAAGCCTGTGTCTGAATCATGCTCTACCAGATAGGGTAGAGTAGTATGCCCTCTCCCTTAAATTTTTCTAAGAAATAAAATTTACTTGATTCTTTCATGATCCCAAGCAGGCCAAGTGTTGTTTTCATTCTTTGATACCAATTTGTAACACACCCAACCCCTAAGTACCCTTTCTAGGTATGGGGCTTCATAATTTCCCTTACTCTTGTCATCTCGAGTCATCTCTCTAAGAGTATTCATCCTCTTCCACTAGCTCGTAGCTTTCTAACAACTACCATCGGTATCTGATCCGACCTCTGGTTCGCAAGATATGACCTCCTGAAGTTCATTGGGAGTTATTAGTTGAGGGCCACGTGGAATCCACATGGGTCCAACTCGTTTGTACCAAATTAATGTCCCTACCTCCCAAAGGGAAGGTCCATCCACCGTCCACACCAATGGCATGACTTAATCCTCATCTAACACACAATATAGAGGATAATTCAGCATTCGACACTTCGGCGCTGAACGTACCTTTTTTCTTCTGCACACATGTCCTCCGGAGTCCTGAATTCCCAGACTTTTGAAATGTCCACTGTCGCATGTGGTGTTTTACTAAGATATGAGGGAAAATATAGGTGGGTCCATCATACTCTTCCCACCAAATGGACTAAGTGGTGAGTGTCAGGTGTGATACACGGTAAGAAAGAGGTGACACATGGCCCCTTCAGTGAGTGACACATGTCATGTATTAATGGGCCTATAGGGTCTGCGGGACACACAAATCCACGTGACATGTGGCATGTTAATCGTGGGTCCACGTCACCTTGGATGACATCACTATGCCACGCCACTTTGGATTGATATCCTTACAAGCCCTTCAATCTCATGGTCAAGGTGTGTCCACATAACCCCTGGATCTATGTCCTTGGTTACTTCATAACTTCAACATTCGAGGGATCTGTGGTGTTACTTTCTCCTTGCTTCCGAAGTGGTCAATTTTGGGTTGACCATGGTCTAGATCTGACGGTCATGGGAGATCCCAAACATCCTTAGATCTACGGTTCTTAACACTTCGCGTATTTGGCGTTCAAGTGCTCCACTCGCCTACCACCCGCTTTCTCCCAGAGTGATAAACATCGTGATGACCTTGGTATAAATAAAACGGGCAGGGTGGATCCCAAAGGATCCCTAGATCTACGGTTCTCGTTACTTCACATCTCTATACTTCGGGGGTTTCGGCATTATGGTCGCTCTGCTCTCCCGAAGTAGGAGTTATTTGAAGTACCATACGTCGGTCCCTCCTCTGGATGATTAGACGATTAAGAGAGGTTCCCAATGGACTTCCCATATCCACAACATCACTTCATGACTTTTATGTTTGGGTATTTCCTCATCTTGAATCTCTATTCCTTCCAGAGTTCTGAACTTCGAACACACAGAGAGATTTGATTAAAAGTCCACATGCACTCTTTAATGGGTGGTCACAATCTACCCTGTCCTTCGGGCCTTTGGGAGTTTTCGAACTAAGGTGCAACATACCTCAGATATTCCAGAGTACTGAACTACAAACCACACTCGATCTGTCACCACGTGCACCTAACACCAATGACTAGGATTTTCTCCAGACTTTGGAGCTTCACGAAACTTGCATGCTCTGGTGATTGTATTTTGATTTCACCGGGGAATTGGGCTTCTAGATAACTGTGATATGCAGACATGTTTCCCTCTACTACCGACAACCCAAATTAAATTTGGGCTCTGGAACTTCAGATAATTCACCTCTTTTACGACGAACACATAAATTCATTGAACTCGTGAAGTCCGAAAGACTCAAGGGGTTAACCCTCATGCTTCTTCTCTAGACCCAACGGTTGTGAAAGACCTTGGTTCCTCCTGAACAGATCTCATCCACTCATCCTCCAAACACAGGAACTCCTCCATTTTGAGAACTAAATATCACCATTTTTTCTCAACTTCATCAGCTTTAAAATACTTAGGCTATAGTGCCTGCTTTGCGCTCTTTCTCCAGAGATTTTATACTTAAACGAACATATGTGTGCTCCTTGCACCAGTATTTCAGAAGAGAAACATTGGAAACTTATTGAACATCAAAGGTTCATTCATTCAACCATTAAATACACACATAGGCATATAACTCTGAAAATATATAATATAACATTACCTAATTAACTCAGAGATAAGAAAAACCAAATATTCAAAACATGCATTTCAATCTAAGTGCACAAGGTAAACGAGACACTTATCTATTACAATTGATATCCGACCAACTGATTGTGGGTGTTATCCTCTCCACCTAACCATAGGAACAGAGGCATTCATTCTTAGCACTCTAGACACCCCGATGCCAATCCATGATATCACCAAGGAAATTCCTACAATCTCTCAGAAATTCTCTTTCTCTATCATCGCCTCTACGATGTTTATCAGATGCCTTCTCGGTGTCAAGATTGCATCCATTGTCTCTGAGGGGTTCTCGTTCTGTTCTCTCCAATAACTAGAACCACTCAACCTTTCAACGCTTCACTTCTCTGCTCGATATATTCTCACATGCCTTACTTTTGCATACCTCTCGGTCGCACATTCCCCTCGATGTGTCTCTTCATGTCTATTGGCCCTTGGATATGGAAGTAAGCGAATATTAAGGGAGAAAAATGAAAAATGCGAACTGCGCGGAAGACATAGTGACTGACACTGGGTTGAAGTGAGCAAAAGAGAAGAAAATATGGTGCGAAGTAAGAGAAATCAAGCTTTTGGACTAGGAGATCGAGGATGACAGATTAACAAGGAAGAGGGATCATGGACAACTCAACAAGCGAAAGAATATGTCAACAAATTCTTTGGATCACCGCGCGTGAAGGAAGGAAAGACATGCTGGAGAAGCTCTGAAAACGCGGGTCAAGTTGACTTAGGGTTTTGGTATCTAGGGTTTTTACACTTAGGTTTTAACCTAAGGGTGTCCAAGAGCTATTTTAATGTATAAATAAAGGTCTAAAGAACCTGAGATGGGTAGGTTCTAGGTTGGTTGAGAGTTCATTTTTGTTGTGTGATCGAGTGAGTACTATTGTGAGAGAGAAGTATTCTGTGTGGGGGCCTTCTGTATTATAAGATCTTCAAATGGGTGCGAAGATCAAACCTACAGTTGGGTGCATAGGGAGAGGAGAGAAAGAGGGAGGAGAAGAGAATATATGCTACCTAAGAGCGCATATAAGAACTATAGGCTTCCATCTTAATATATCATAAAGCACAGTTCTGTGGACATAGCCCTAGGGAGAGGGTGAACCATGTATATCTTGTGTTATGTGTGATTGATGATGTGTTCTCTGTCATTTGATATGATGCTATTGTGATATTGTATTAGATCTGAAAGATAACTTGTGCAGTAGGTTTAAGGAAGATAAGAATAACTAGGTGACTGTGTATTGTTTATATGAATCCATTATGCATTTCCTCTGGTTGTAGAGACCTGTGTCTTGCAACCCCCTATAGCTACTTCGGGTGAGACTGCATCTACCTCGCAGGTGTTTCCAAAAGGGCCAGTAGTTAGGGCTTGTTGGTGCACTCTTGGAGTTGAACCCTGGGTCTACCCCTGTTCCAACAAATGGTTTTGTTGTCGGGACATGAATCTTCTTGATGGAATGTCAAGGTGGTTTCCATCAAAGACAAAGATTCATAGGTGGATAGAGGATCAAGAAAATGACTTCATTGAAGCATAGAACAAGAACCCTAATCTTAGTATAGAGGATTAGTTGGAAAGATATATCTTTACTGATATACACGAGATTTTCTTTGGAGGAATCCATTGGGAGTTATACGAGTGGCTAGCTAGGTTATCAGACACCCAATTTGAGATCAGATCTAGACCACATGTGGTTTGGACGTCGGTGTTGATCAAGAAGGTCAAGAGAGTTAACAACGTCGTGTCAAGAGCAGTAGACCACTGGTTTGATAGTACCATCGGAGGGTATATCACTGAGTTTCTTGTTAACAGAGTGGAATCGTATAGCCAAGCAGAAAGATATTTCTTTAAGGGACCTAGAGGAAAAATTTTAGATTTTCTGAAGTTGAAGATCAAGATGCTATTGCATGAGAAGAACATCTTGAAGATACGGTAATCAGTTAGATCGAAAGAGCTAATTTTCAAAAATTCATACAACGACAATGACACAAAGGCTGGACATACGCTCAGTGGGAGAGTGTTCAGAGAAGTTCATCTTGTGAACCTATTTAAGAAGAACTATGGGGACGAGGGTTTCTACAGTGGAGAAGAGGTAGATATGACAGATGAAGAGCATTCAAAATCTGCTAGGGAAGAAGAAGGGAAAACTAAGGAACCTCCTCGAGAAGAGCCAAAAACTTTAAGAACTGCGCTGACTGTTGAAGTAAGTACTATTATTCCTCTTGTTTCTTTAGAAACGTTAAGTAACCAAAGTAACCTAAGTCATCAGAATGCTCAGAGCATTGTCACTAGAAGTCCACCACATACTCAATCAGGCAACCTATGAAGATCTATGGCAGATGAGATGAGGTTACCTACTTTTAGAGGAGATGGATCTGAAGATCGTGATCAACATTGGTTTCTATGTGAAGTTGTGTGGAGTATTAAGAATATCACCAATGAAGTTGTCAAACAAGTTCAGTTCAACACTACCCTAAGAGATCACACACTGAGATGTACATAAAATTTGTCCAAGGAGCTACACCTAAACCATTGAATTCCTTTAAGACCACGCTAACTTCCGAATTCAAGAAACCTAAATCAGAGTCACAGTGCATTATGAAACTAAAATAAATCAAGCAGAGAACAGTTGAACCTGTGTGGGATTTTGATCAAAGATTTAATACCTTGACATGCCATTTGAATTTCCAGATCCTAGATGAGCAGAATGGTTCATTGCTGCCCTCTTTCCACACATCAGAGTTCCTTTGATGCAACAAAAGATTGCTTCATTCGCTGAGGCACTAGAGATCGCCATGAAATTAGAATCAGCCCTGATGGGAGAATCCAACTCAGGTATGACTCAAATCTTGAGTCAACTAACTAGCTTATCACTGTAGGTGGAAGATATGAAGAAAGACAAGGGAAAATATAAAAGAGAAGACATTCAGTGTATTAGATGCAAATCAGAAGGCCGTGACAAGGAGCATTGTCCCCTATTTCATGAATACTTGTCCTCTGGAGCTCTAATCCCTTTGAAGCAAGTTACCCTACCCTAGTGCGAGGTATGTAGAAATCGACATCGCCCTGGTGAATGTTACTATCTACAAAAATATATTCAAACGCCCACAAATCTGTATTGCACATTATATAAGTTGGTAGGACACAATGACAGGGATTGTAGGGCTTATGATCTCATGCATGAAATGTCGAGGGATATATACAAAATTTAATGTGAAGTACAACAAGAAGGAAGAATTGCATAGTATAACTCCCCAGGAAGAGGAAAAATCAACCCTCATGGTGGATTTCGAGGAAGAGGACGAGGAGGATAGATCATCTGTTATAACTGCACATAACCAGGACACTTGGCAAGGGACTATCAGAACCCTTGTACCAATTGCATCTATTGCAACTCATTCGAGCATGTTATCGAGGAATGTCCAACATTGTTGGCTAAGATTCAGGAGAAACGAGGAGGAAACCACCAAATACAACTAATCAAAGCAGAACCTCACAGAGCAGATCCCAAAGTCATTGTTATCACTAGAGGAGGCACTGTTACAGAAGAAGACAGAGTGATCCAAGGAAAGACTACAGAAGAATCAGGAGTCAGGAAAGCTACAGAGAAGACACAAGTGTTTTATGCAAAGAAAGAAAAACAAATATTTGAGGAGGAAAGAAAAGAATTTGAGAGAGACCAAGGCTATTCATAGAAGACACGACCATAAGTAAGAGAATGTGGAATTCCTCTGGCATTTGATCAGTCTGCTTCGCCCGGAGATGGAAAAGAGGTGAGTAGACTTGTTAGTTTCTTGTATACGTTTATTGAGTTGATCAAAGATGAAAAAGCCATACAAGAACTACAAAATTTGGTCAGACAGTATGAGATAGGAAGGGTAGATCCTTTACTGAATAATGTAGTACATCAACTATCCAAGAAGAAAATGAAAAATAAAGAACTACACCTTAATGCTCAAATTGGAGAGTACGATATAGACTATGTGGTCCTTGACTTAGGGTCAGAGGTCAATGTCATGACGAAGCAAACCTTAGCACTGATGGGAAAACCTAAGTTGATCTACTCCCCTATCAGGCTTAGGATGGCTAATCAGCAAGATGTAATCCCCTTTGGAAGACTGGAGCATGTCCCTATGGACATCGACGGAGTAAGGACGTTTGCAGACTTCGAGGTGATTGAGATAGTTGATGATAGTTGTCCTTACCCTGCGTTGTTAAGAATTGATTGGGATTTCAATAATTCCACTGTGTTTGACTTAAATAAAATAAAAAAGACGTTTGAAGGATATGGCCTTAGGGTCATTGAACCTTTGGATCCTGATAAAGGTCATAGATACACAGAACCCATTAGGGAAGAATACCATGCATACGAACTAGAAAATATCTACAAATTAATAGCCAGACAACATGACTACATTAATCCTACAACAGATGGGAATTTGAGCTGGCGAAGTGACAACGCATGCTCATAAGATTTAGAAGAAGCACTCAAGAAATGGCAGAACAAAATGTATGAAGTATCTACAAGGAGATTTTCTAGATTAACCAGAGAAGTTTGCTGGATTGGCACAACAGTAAGTAACTTGCCCATCTTTGATGGTCTAAATCACTTAGAAGCATTCTTGTTGGACTTTGAAGAAGTTGTACCAACACAACAAAGATTGTTGGCAATGGATGAGGCCCTGAAATCAACTCCAACGAGATGATGGGGGACACACAAAAACAATATTATAGACTAGGTACAATGTCGCACTTTAATGACAACACGATTTCCAGAGCAAGTAGAAAGCTGCGAAGTTAGGTACATAGGTTTCAAAGGACCACGTGCGAAGTTGCAAGGAAGCCTAGAGTAGCATTCCTCAAGAAAAGTGGGTACACAAATTCATTAACACACTGGACACAACTCCTATCAACTGGTATCTTCAAGTAGAACTACGCCTGATCACTGCAAATTGGGAAGGTATGACCTAGAACTTTGTAACTACCTTTTTTTTGAAAGCCAATACCCTGCAGTAGATCAAGCATTACAGGTTGTAAGACAGAAAGTGTTTGAGGAGGTACCTAGCCTCCCTATGGAGCAAGAAGAGGATAAATGGACTGCGCCTCTTCAGAAGTTGCAAGGTTGTTACAATATCCACGTTGTTGAAGACGATGATCCTAGGAATGTGAACATCGTAGAAACAGAAGGCCAAAGAGACATAGAAGGTCCAGGAGTTGAGATACCTTTAATTGGACAGTCGATCAAGATCAATAAAGTCAATATTGGAATAGAGCAAATACTGAAGCTTGCAAATGTTGGATATTATTGGGATGCTGCCACTATTGACAAGATCACAGAGTTACTGCATGAATATCAGAACTTGTTTCCAAGCAAGTTCACTGATATGAAGGGAATTATAGGGCCTATGGGAGAGATGAGGATCCCTTTGAAACTATATGCCAGTCCAGTCAATCAGAGACCCTATAGATTGAATATAAGGAGAAAGTGAATATTGAGCTCGACAGAATGCTGGAAGCAGGAATCATAGAACCTGTTGAAGAGTCAGAATGGATTATCCCTATGGTGGTACAAGACAAGAAGACATGAGAGATCAGGATCTACGTAGATCTTAGGAAGCTAAATGATGCATGTTTGCATGACCCATTCCCTACACCATTTACTAACGAAGTGTTATGCAATGTAGGAGTATAGGAGGTATATTCTTTTACAGGTGTATTTTCAAGATACCATCAGATCTGGATTGCCAAGGAAGATCGCCATAAGACCACATTTGCAACAGAATAGGGATCCTACCAGTATACAGTGATGCCATTTGGATTGAAGAATGCACCAACCATCTTTTCCAGGGTGGTGGTTGAAGCGTTTAAGGAGTTTTTACATAAATTCATGGAAGCATATTTTGATGATTGGACTCTTTTCATCATTTTGCAAAATCATATTGAATGTTTAAGACTAATGTTGGATAAGTCAGGCAATGTCAGATTGCCTTGAAACTAAAGAAGTGAATCTTATTTTCACCCTTTGGAGTGTTGCTGGGCCATATTGTGTGTAAGCAGGGATTGCTGGTAGATCCATCCAAGATTGTCATTATAGTCGATCTACCCCCTCCTACTTCAGTCAAACAGTTGTGCACTGCGCTGGGACATACAAGATACTACAGGAAGTTCATTAAGGGCTATGCATAGATCACAATACCCATGGAGAAGCTTTTAAAGAAAGACTAACAATTTCATTGGACAGAAGAATGCCAGTAGAGCTTCGACACACTGAAACAAAAAATGGTTACCGTGCCCATTCTGGTTTTCCCAGATTGGAGTAAGGAATTTCACGTGCATGTCGATGCATATTCTATCGCATTAGGAGAATTTTTAGCACAACCGTGATCTGGAGACATTGACCACCCGTTAGCCTTCGCTAGCAGGAATCTATCAACAACTGAGATTAATTACACCACGTCTGAGTGAGAAGGATTAGCCATGGTGTATGCGCTACAAAAAATTTTCCACTACTTGTTGGGAGGACATTTTAAGATGTTCACTGATCATTCTGCACTTAAATACTTAGTCACCAAGCCAGTGTTGGGGGGGATAATATCCGGATGGCTTTTGTTGTTTCAGAAATATGATTTAGAGATCATGGTTAAGCCAAGAATAATGAACAAAGGTCATGACCACTTGTCAAGGTTGGAACATGGAAAAGAGCCTACTAGTTTGGAGGTTACACTAACAGATGCGTAGTTTTTGGCCGTCAGGAAGGTTGATGATCACTTCACGGAGATAGTGCAGTTCCTGTCAACATGACTGGCACCTAGTGAATATACAATCACCCAGAAGAAACAACTGGTAGTGCGCGTTCCAAATTTTCACTTATAGCTGAACATATATACAATATGGGACCTGATGAGATATTGAGGAGGTGTGTTATGGAAGAAGAGAGACCATTGATCATTGTATAAGCACATGAAGGCATCGCAGGAGGACACTATGCAGGGAAATCAACAACGTAGAAGATTCTTAGGGCTGGCCTTTGGTGGCCTACTCTACACAAAGATGCTAAGGAATACTATAAGGCCTGTGATGTATGCCAAAGAGTTGGGAAACCATCCAGAAGAGATGAGATGCCTTTAGCACCTCATTTTTGAAGGTGAATCCCCCTACAGACAAGTGGATTCCCTCTTGGTCTCTAGAATCCTAAGGCCAAGACATAAAAGTGCTTAACATGGATACTAGCTTCCTTTTAGATGTAATCAAGTTAATAAATGAAAGAGATGGAGAAATATATGTACCTTATTAGCGACATTTGTCCTTGCAAAGTCCTAGCTGAGCTTCGATCCTCAGCTCCCTGATAGATCCTGTAGGACAAATAAAAGTACAAAAGACTTTCTACTCTAATGAGATTAGCTCAATCATAGATCCATCTATTGTAGACAAACTCATATGGGACAAGCACAAGTTTGAAAGAAACAGGCCAAGCATTGATTATTTAATGAGAACAAGTAAAAGTACTTACAATCCTTTGAATGAATATGCAACATCTTCTTCCATTTCTCATTGTTCAACCCCTTTGCTCAAATAATCTCCACTGATTGCCTTGATGACATATCACTCATAAGATCATAAGTTTGATGTAATTCTCAATCTCCATTGTACCTTTCACCATGAGAAGGCCTCCTTATATAACCTTGGAGAGGTTCAACCACTTGAGATATCTTTGAGATGAGTTGAGGATTCCTCTCCTTCAGTTGAGGATCTCCCCTAAGATCATTCCTTGACCATCTATTCGAATCCAACTACCACTCTTTTGTTACTCCAAATATACTATCCTTTGGCTGGTTTTACATCTGAAAGATCCCAATTAGAAATCAAGTCCTCCATTCTTTCTCTCATGGGGTCATGAACTATATTACCTCCCTTTTTCTTCAAGTTTATCGAAATAGTGTTGAAATACTCAACCACAATGCTAGAGTTTGAACCATACTTTTTTCCAACCACCTGTAAGGAATCCAAGAAACCAACTTTTTATGGGTATCTCACTGGCATTTAGACATTAATAAGGGTAAAGGACATACCTAAATGGTGAATATGAGTTAAAATCCAATGTTGCAAGCTTCAAGATGTTTCCATTTAAATTTTAGTTTTGTTCCATAGAGTGATTATTCATTTTGATGCTCCTTTTGAAACAATTGCTATCTCTTTGTTGTTTTTTTCCAAATATTTTTCCCTATTTGTAATGCTTCTACTTCCTCCAATTTAGTCTCTTGAATAAGAATTACAGTTGGTTTTTCTAC
>ML787188.1:22956-33758 GCA_009831015.1 Picea engelmannii
CACGTTGGTTGGATAGTTTGCAAATTGCCCTCTCACGCTAACGCACTCTTTGGACAACGTCACTCTCACATCAACCAACAACTATGTTCTTCAACCAGTCCTTAACCGATCCCCCTCATCTCACCGCTAATAGCATTTCAATAGCTCTCACTCAAATGTGCAGGCCACCTCTGCTCTGATACCAAATTAAAGATTGGAAGAATTAATTCACACAACACAAAACGTTTTTCATTACTTAACAAACAAATGGAGGTTACATATATAGCATGCAGGTCACTGACTTAAGTGGATCTGATTAGCTAAAAATAGTAAACCTAGAAACTCACAGTTACAACAGTAATAGTTATCTCTTACTAAAGTAAGCTTTATTCTAACATGCGTGGCTCACAAAACTACCTTTGAGGGCCTGCAAATTGAAGATTATGAGCACATTCAACATTTTGTTGAAAAATTATAAAGATGATCGACAAAACATGCTTCTCACATCAGTGTTGTAGGATGGATGTGATTCACCAATTCACCTCATGATGATCAACAAACCCTCTTCTCATATTGCGTCCTGTAAAGGCTTGCAGAGATGCATAGATGGAAATATTGCTCCAATTAAATGTCAACGAAGAAAAAATAGTAAAAATGGCATCGAGACTGTGTAAAAACGGTATTAAGATTGAAAGTGTTCCCCTTTTTTTTCTCGCATTCGTCAAGACATAGGTTGGCAAAGAAATGCGAGATAGAATAGCTGGAGTGGGAACATAGCACACTACCTATATTTGTTGGCACTGTTGTTGGATTTTTGTGATCCGAGGGATTGTGGGTGTCGAGGCACAGGTCAGCAAAGAAATGCAGGACATGAAAGTTGGAGTGGGCACGCAACACATTACCTAGAACTACCATTGGATTTTTGTGAAGTAATTTAACATCAATCACATCAAAGTAGTAAGTACGTTGTGTGGGGATAGATGGAAAGCAAAGAAATAAGACACAACTGACAAAAAAAAAAAAAAAAACGTGTGGAGGGGTGGTTTCGAATGACGGCATGGGTGGACACTAATAGTGGTTTCTCAAAACATGTAAACCAGTTGACAGGTTTTCTGCGAAAACTATCCCTAAGATATGTCTTCGGCATAAATAAAATAATAATAATCTAATGCCAAGGTCATGGTCATGGTCAAGCTAGACACCAAATTGGTGTATTTGAACATGCCATGCACATAAGGGAAATTATAATAAAATCTTATTTTTATTTGTTCATTAACTTGAGAAGTAATTGAGAAAAAAATCTTGAATCAACTCTTTTAAAGGGCTCCAACCATGGACTTTAGGTACTAAGAAGAGCTTCTTGAAGTGCAACTTGTATCGTTTATATGTGAGGTATTTGAGTTTTTGATGGAGTAGAATGAAATTTAGGAGGACCTTGGTATGTTGTTGTGTATAATGGACATTTAACAAAAAGATGTGGATGGGCTTTAAGTTGAGATTTGAGTTTATTTAATTTACCAAGATCTATATTGATGTCCTTTGCATTTCGACTTTGTTATGAGTGATTTTGTCTAAATTAGTGGTATAACATATGAGATGTTAGCGATAGAATGTAACAAACTTTCATCGATTGATCTTGGGCTTAGACTTTATTGTGTTTGCTTCTTAGCCATCTACATAGCCAAGGATAGTAACTTTCTCTCCATTATTGTTTTATGTCTTTTGCCCTCTTACTCTTCTTGATAGTGGCTTTCCCATTCCCCTTTGTTGGACAAGTCAAGTTGATGTTTTAATTCTCGATTAAAGGTGGCTCTTTTTGCTTATACAACCTTGGTAAAGAGGTACCTTCCTTACATTCTATTGTCTTCGTTTGTTATCTCTATTCAAGTTTTGGAGCTCTCGTAATAATTGATGGCATACTTGGAGAGCATGCCCTTATATACTTCATCGATGGTTTTTCACACTACTTATTTAACCACCTTGGTGGAGGAAGAATGGAAAGGAGTATATGCAAGGGCATTATGTCATAATATGAATTGGTATTGATCTCCAATGTAGTTGCAACCAACATAGAGGACTCATAACTTTGATGCAATTATATGACAAAGAGTGTTTGACACTGTGTGTAGAAGTGTGTTTGCATTTTTACCTTGTTATGATAAATTACGGATACAATAGTGATAGTAAGAGACACTAGTGGTAGAACATAAGATACATCCACAACTAAGATTGAGCTTGGGCTTGAGTTTTATGCTTCTTGAGCATCTATGTAGCGAATGAGAACTACAACTTTCCTTCGAGAATTGTCTTTATATTTTCTAAGTGGTACCATTGAGAACAACACACCATAGCCTTTCCAAAAATAACAAAGCTGCCAACTTTTGAAGGGTGTAAAATATTGGAAGAGCATTTATTTTCTAAAAAATTTAGCTTGTTGGAAAACTTATTACAAGGAAAATGCAACCTTGTAGTCATTTATTTTTAAAATCTTTTGTATTTTATATAAATTATTGTGGATTGAAGCCTTCAAGGTCATTTTGACTAGTTTGACTACTTACACATCTACCCCTTGTAACTTCATGAATGAGGAAACCAAATATATGGGCCCAATCCATAAACAAATAAGGTCTTCCTTATATCCCCAACAATGAAGAGCACAAGTAGCCAAAGCTAATTCCACGTGAGGAATTAACTAGCATGACGAGGAACTTGCAAGATCAAATCTACAACAACAAGGTAGACAATAATCAAGTGCTCCAAGTTTGAGAGGAGTAATATTAACTAAATGACTAAATCTTTTAGATTCTCTTTCAATTTAGAGATATATAAGAACAAACAAAGAGATATAGGAATATCATGTGATCATAGGTTTAGTCATGGATGCAAGGGGAGAAATAAGAAGCTTCAAGTAGAAGACCAAGAAGAAGAAGAAGTATATATTCTTCCTTTAAATCATCAATAAGGAAGTCCTCTTCCATGGAAAGGATGACCTCCTCCCACTCTACCAAAGAAACTTATTCCATGAGAAGAAGGGACAAAAGGAAGACAAAATCCACGTAGGAGTTGTGAAAGGTAAAGTGTGTGTCTTTGATGGGAAGGCAACTAAGGTTAGTGAAGAGGTTGAGGCACGGATTTTTGGGATGCATAACTATCTTGAGATTAATTGTTTTTTGAGCAACATTAAGATGAAGGTTTCCATTTACAACCTAGTAAGAAAGTTGACCCTATGGTGGGAGACCCTATTAGAGAAAACATAATTATGTTTTCTCTAATATTACCCCCCACCCCCACTCTCATATAATGTTTTCTCTAATATTACCCCTCACCCCCACCCTCATAATATTATGTTTTCTCTAATATTACCCCCCACCCCCATAAGTATTATGTTTTCTCTAATATTACCCTCCAACCCCACCCTCATAAGAAAGGTAACCCTATGGTGGGAGAACAAAAGTAAATTAAACGAGACCTGAGAGAAGGATTTCTCTTGAAGCAAGTTCAAAAATTACTTCAAACAATAATACTTGTACGAACATTAACATGAGTAAAATATTTATAGGTTTTATAACATTTGACATGGACTAAAGACTAATGAAAAATATATGAAACAAATCGTAGAAACTGTAAAGTATGCCCCTGCCGATCAACAAGAAGTTGAAGGTGAGTCATTTCATATTTATAGGTTTTATAACATTTGACATGGACTAAAGACTAATGAAAAATATATGAAACAAATCGTAGAAATTGTGAAGTATGCCCCTGCCGATTAACAAGAAGTTGAAGGTGAGTCATTTCATAAGTAAACAAAATTGTGTAGATATGATCCATATTCACATCATAAAGCCCAAGACTTTAGCAAAGGTTGTGAGAAAATCCAAACATGTTAAATACCAAGCCCAAGGTCAGTATGACCACTATAACAAGCTAAAATAAAAAACCAACGAAAGGGGTAAGAGCTGGCAAAAGTACTATTAGCCTTCACCATTTTTTCATGGTCAAGATGCACAACCACATGCATAGGGATGTGATAAGATCCCACCATCTTAGGTATACATGAATACAATAGAAATATGGGTTTTCTTGAGTTTAATAAGAAGGGGCAGTGTGCTTGTGAGTATCCCAGAAGGAAATGTGGAGCTAGGAAGCAAGATAATGTCCATAAGCACCAATTGTGAAAGTTGTGGTTGATGCACCATGAATCTAAGTGATACGGAACACATGTAGACAAACCACCAATCAATAATGGTTGAATTCTGAAGTAAGATCGCCCTTCACCTTCTATGTGTATCAACAAATCTAGGGGATAATAAGTGTTTCATAGACCAGATGTATTTGCCACATGTGTGCTTATAGTGAGTGAATTATAGGTACCATGGTCTATATAGATGGATAAACCAATAAGAGAGGCAATGCTAAATTTAGAAGCAAATTTAAATTTCATAATATTGTATCATATTTTAACAGTGGGATCACATGATGCCCTATCTCTATCTGAACTTGATTTGACTCTCACCCCATCGAGCACAGGTGGATTATTATGAAAAGAATTACGACAATATTGTGAACAATTGTTGCATAGCAGCGTAGTCCCTGTCGGGGCAAGTTTTAAAATAGATAATACTACTACCTTCAAAGCGAAATTTGTATGATATGTTTATTCCAAGTTGCAGGAGTTAGCCATGAGTGTTGATGCAACTACAACACTAGGTAGTTCTAAACTCTGTAACTGTTTTCTGGCTACATTAAGTAGTAATTGTTATTTATTTTTTTGCTTATTATTTGGTGTTGAGACTGCTTATTCTTCATCAGTTTCACTAGTTAATTCTTCCAATTGACAATTGTTGTTGCATGTATGTAGATGTGAAAATACAACGAGCCTCATGTCACCCTTGAACATGGACAATGAAGATGTGAAAGCTTAATTATGATTGGACTACCAACATTAATTAAACAAAGGAAGGAAGGATTGCAGAGATTACTCGAACCACTATCTGTTCATGTTTTATGGTAATAAAACATAACCTTATGCTTTCTCGAAATAGTTTCAACAAAATAAGGAATAGGATGATGAATATAATGTTGTTTTACCATCTTTATCTAGGCATGTCCCTTTCATGATGCACATTGAACGATTGATCTAAAGGCGTCGAATCCTACCTGCAAAGTTTCATTGTCGTTATGTTGTGACTATACTGTGGACTTTCAACGACATTTTTTTAAAATAATATAAGCCTAGATTTAGGTAGAAAAATAAAATAAGGAGCTTCCTTTAATGTCTAATAAGGTTCAAACCCCGAGTAATCACATGGTTGAAATCAAGGACCATAGTTTTAGATCGAAATCAAGCTCTGAATCCAACAAAAAAATTTAACAGTAAAGTAAATGAAACACTCTCCAACTGTGGAGGAGGCACTCCCATCCAATAGAAACATTTTACAGGATGCATAGACTCTCTCTTTTAATATAGCATGCGCACTTCTGCAATGCAGACATACATGGAACGATAGTAGCAAAATTTGAATATTTGACCATAAATGAGAAAATTCTTAAGCATGAGCTCAAACATTTCTCTGCGTATCTTGGGACTCCAAATATTTATCTCAACTAAACCTTTGTAATTTTACTCTACATGTATCAAAACCAGAAGTGTACCATTAATCTCAACGCTGCAAATGCAAGTAATCAATCCGAATAATGATGGTGTCAAGTGTCTAAAGTTGATCAACACTAGCATACAAAATTATTATTGATTTAAATAATTTTATTTATTTTTATAAGGAGTAATATTTATAAAGAGTAATATTTAAATAATTTTTTTTTTTTTTACTTTGATTGCCACGTAAGTGATTAACATAAATTAAAATATTAACACCAGATAAATGAAGCTCAACCGTTTATTTGTTAATCAATAATAAAATTTAATATATTCTTTTAAGGATTCTTTTCATCTTATCAGCCTTTCGACGTTGATCAGCTACAATTATGTGACTGTGCTAGTAATTCGCTGTGGAGATAGTTCTACTTAATAATAAAATTTTATAGATTAAAATATGAATTTCATGTGGCCATCCAACAAAGTGCACTTATACCCAAATCTGATTGGTACACCGTGTCTAAAGACCAATATTTTTTTATTGTCAATTATGAAGCCGTTGTCATGAACCTACAACGCCTTCTCTGGAATTGTTGATGTAGTTACCGAGCTGAGATTCATACTCTGTGGCAGGGATTGAATATACCTTGGTGTGTATTAAACTTTGAGAAGTGAATTGTAATTTTTAATTAAAATTAATGCCAATCTTTCTTTTTATTCAACAACGTGTAATTTGTTTTTATGGTTACCAGTTAATGTATTATATACATATGTTTCTTCCTTTGACAATGTTGAAAACAAAAATAAAAACCACCTTACCATTAGGAAATTGGTTTCGATTCTTTTTATAAGAGTAATAAAATATAATAGAAAAAAATATATTTAAATTATATATTGGAAATAATCCGAGTTACACACAGAAAGATTGACAGCTTCTAGGCTGTAACGTATTTTCCACTTTGGTAGGGTGGGGTTAGGCCTGGAATTTGACGTCTCATAGGATGTTTTTTTGGTTTTTAGACGTATTTGACAAGTGGATACAAAATCCACACATCAAAATTTATTGGTATAAAAATTCTCAACCCGTCAAATTGATGTTCCACTTCATAGTGTATCCATCATAAATTCTAGGTGCTTAGTTTACTATAGTGTGTCACCTACCTAGGCCTCACACTGAAAAGGGGTTGAGCAAAAGTTTGTTGGAGGATTAAATATAACATTAAACAAAATTTAATTAGTTTTAGACTCCCAATCCTTGAAATTTAATTAGTCCATATTCCTAGTTCACATAAAGTGTTAATAGTTAATTGAATATCCATTTACTGATAAACAATTTGACATTCATGAATTTGAGGTAAAACTTAAAATGACGGGCATGAAAAACAAATGACTGTCATCAAAATTTCACTTGACAAGTAAGATAAATTTGAATTTCCTACCCGGTCAACTGAGGAATGAGCGGGAACCAACCTTTTTCTCAACGTGGTCAAAAAGGAGTTTATCAAACTCATATCTCTGGTTGGAGTTGCTATGTACTCCTTGAGCCGCGCTTTGGTGACTCTGAGTAGTTGCCCAATGACATGTCTTTCCACTATTTGGTGTTCTTGTAAAGTCATCATAACCTCCTCTTGAGGTAGGAATGTATGAGTTTCCATAGATGTTTGGAATCGAAATTAATAATTATCTAAATACATAGATGTTTGGAATCGAAATTAATAATTATCTAAATACAATGATAAATGTTTAGAATGGAAATTAATAATTGGCGGTGAATTGGAACTACCCACTGTAGAGAAAACTTACCCCAACACATGGCCATCCCCAAGAACGCTTGCCATACGAGGCCCATGAACCCAGTGAAATGTTGATGGCAACATCCTCACTTTCTACATCTTTATACAATCTAAAACCTGAGCTTTTAAGCACTGACAGACATGCATATGCGCTTCCCTAATCAATTTATCAGATGTCGGCCCCACTAGCCCCTACCACTGATCAACATTTGAAACATTCTTGGAAGACACAGATTTTAGCGATGTATAACATGTGGATGTTTGGCGGTTTGAAACATCTGGCCACTTAAGATATTAAAGATATAAGGGAACAAGCCACATTGCAGTGGATTTAAAAAAACCTTTAATTTCAACAACTTCTGCTTCAAAGATTTGTAGCATGTTGCAGTCATATTGTTCAAAGTCATATATCTTCATTGTGATATCTGCATTTCCCAAGCTTTCCTTCAACCTCCCTGAAAAAATGAGTGAGGCATGGGTGAAAGGAAGCACAAGATTCATAGCTACTTATCTCATTAGCAATCTTCTTCAGAAAAGTTACAGAGTTGGCACTATTGTTCGCAATCCATGTATTTTGTTTATACCTTACATTTGGATGCTTATGGAATTATAACAAGATAATTGTCAACCACCAACCAAAATTTCTTCTAGTTTATGTGGTGATTTATATGAGCACTTGGAATCTGTGACTGTGACCAGATAATGTGGGGAACTTTAGTTATTTGTGGGATCTACAAGGTGCGAAGGAGTGTCTGACCATCGTGAGAGAAGATTTGCAGAAGAGGGCAGTTTTGATGCAGCCGTGGAGGGTGTAGATGGAGTATTCCATACAACATCACCAGTCTTAGTCTCATATATCGAGAGCTTAAAGGTATGGAGTATTTATTAAGTGCAAAGATGATTAATTGTGTGTGCAGATGACTATTTTTCTGAAGGATTCCATGAGGGTTTGTTACACAGTGAGACATGATAAGAAAGACCTACAGCGTGGGCGTTCATCAACATACCTTCAGGTATGGTGCCCCAGTATATACAATACTATACATATATACAGTTTAAAAACTTCGTAAGCCTCATTAAGATTGCAAACAAATGATGGGGTACTTGCTCAAAAAGCTCCAATTACATTATATATCTTTTTGAAAGATCGTAAAATCAGAGTTATTCCCTGGAGTGGTGTTTTCTCCTTCATTCGCTCTCTAGTTTCTATTTATCTCTTTGCGATGATGACTTTTGCAAACCAAACCTTATTCCTTAATTATTCCTATGAAGGAAGGTTTTTACTGAACCAACCGTTCGTCTCGTCGAAAAAGAGAGGGAGGGTCGGATCCTAGTTGCATGCCACAGTGCTAAAGTTGAAGGTCACGCAGAGGCCAATGCTAATACATGGAATTCCGATGCCCATACAGATGCCGATGCAGATGCCAATAATGAGGCTGAGGTGAATGCTTCCCTTCCACTTGCGGCATGATCTTCTTTATCGCCTTGAGAAATTGTGTGTACCTGCAGGAGAACTCAAAGACCGAATGGTTGGCCCTGAACCTTGAACATTAGCTGGGTTGGACCTGAGCCTAACTGCTTTTGGCCTAACCTTCTTGGCTAGCATATGTTCCTGTTCGAAAGCCATAGCCTGTTCCCAGTCAACCATAGTCCTAAGATCCATATGCAGATTCATGTTTCATTAATTTCTTAATGAAAAGGCGACAGCGAACATCTTGGGTTTGAGTGATAAATGCTAGGTTTCAGGAGACGTGTCAGTTAGTCATCAATTGATGATACCCATGAATCTGGGCCTCTATACGCCTGAAAAACCGTCGTATTCATCTCTTTATTTTTGCCTCTATAGACCAGCTCCTCAACCTCAATTGGACTATGCTCCTGAAAATCGATTGGACTCAGCTCCCTAGATAATTTCAATACCTCTAATTATCCCGTGACCTACCAGGATCTGGATCTATGGTTTTCTCCTGATAAGGCTGGCTCTGAAGTACTTCCTTACATTCAATCCCATCTTGCCCAGAAAAGTCTATAGCTGTACCTCCTAATGCTCCAATAAATCCCATCGGTCGGGCTGGGGTTGGCTTGTACTAGGAAAACTGCCAAGGTCGGGAGCATAAATACTACAATCCCATCGGCAAGGTGTTTTTGACTTGTGATGCTACACTCAACGAACAATTTAGTAAACAACTCTTCCAATATCCCGATTGGAGGTTCCTAGCTCTCTCTCTCTCTGTGGCAGAGATCACCCTTCATATGTGTAGACTTATAGAACTTGAGCTTTGTCTCTTAAATCCATGGATTGTCTAATAACTGCATTTTCTGTCCTATACCTGAGAACCTGGGTAAGAAACATGATCTTCTCTGAAAGTAGCATCAGAGAAATTAGTAATATACTGTGTTACCCCTTTGGTAACCCTTGGATTCTAGACCTAGCCAAAGTGGGTGACACCAATAGAGCTTTGCAGTCCATTTTTAAGAAAGTAAATCCTTGGCTTCTTCCTCCTTTGGCTCTAAATATTAGGGCAAGCATTGTGACACCGTTGGCCTCACCTCGTAGACATCTAGCCTCCATTTACTGATAATGGGATATCTCCACACTTCCCACTTTGCATTGCCATCTGATGTGCCCTCCATCCAGGGTCTCCTCACATCTCCTTCTTGACCTTTTCACAACACAACCATAAGAAGAGGCAGTAAAACATGATCTGCTTGGCCTCAGATACAAGATCTTCTGCGTAGGGGCATACACCCATATCTAGCTCGACAAAGAACTCTGGTCCCTCTGATGTTGCTCCCTCTCACTCCCTTTCAGCCGATGCAAATGTTGGAGTAATATAGAGAACAAATGTTGGGCGACATTGTAGAGTTTTGAAAGTACATAAACATTATCTGCCTTTGTCTTGCAAAGGCGGTGAATATAATGGCTATAATATTACCGAAAAGCTGTTATTTTTTTTGTTTGCATGCTTTCTCCAATCCTCCCTTCTCTCTCAGTGCAGTCAGAGTCTCTCAATGCAGTCAGAGATCATTTTATTTATATGAAACACACAATGTATTATTATCGCTTTGTAAGTGTGAAGCTCTACCTTATATTGTGCAGAAGCGGTAACTGGTATAACATTTCAATAAATTCTTAAGTTTGGGGTTTGCTGGACTACCTTTTATCCTCACAAAAAAGGATCTAATATTTGATATTTTCTGTTGTACACTACAGTATCGATCATTTAGGGAAAGACATCTCATACCAGTGGAGTTGAAGGGCAGTTCATTTAAGACAGCGGAAGTGATTTAACTGGTGCATTGTTTAAGTTTTATAATTGATAGTTTTAGATGGAATGTATTTCTCTCTTCTCTTGCTCTCTGATGGCTATGTAAATAAAGTTGCATGGATTTGGAAGTAAACTTAAAGGTATAATGTGGCATTATTTGTGCATTTT
>ML787188.1:38939-57421 GCA_009831015.1 Picea engelmannii
AGTACAAGGAAAACACCTTGTAGCAAAGGTTTTTACTGAGGCTTTTAGTGTTACAAGATTTGGCAAAATTTGAAAAAAGACATCCACTACAACCTTCGTTATTTGAAGCAGAGGTTTTAACGAATGTTCCATGTAACTAAAAAAATTTGGGTGGGTGGAGGTTGTAGCGAAGGTTTTTTTTCTAGTACTTTTATTGTCAAAATGCATCAATGCGCTCTTAATCAACCCGCCCTGATGTATACATATAAGACAAAAGCACCAATGCGCTTATAACTATTATGCACAAGTTTCTCCTTTTTTGTTCTATGCATAGCATCGATGTTCTTATAATTTCTACACATCGGCTCCACATTTTTTGCATATGAAGCACCGATGCTTTTCAATATCTACACCCTGATGCATTTAACTTATTGTGTGCCATGGTGCTTGTATAATTATTAGGTAGGGTGTCAGTATTATCATGTGCATCGAAGGGTAGTGAAGTTTCGAATATTCGAGGTGAGATGTTGACACCATTATTTTTACTAAGCACCAGTGCGTACCTTATATTTAGAGCCCCAATGCATATATTAAACTTAAATCATCGATGCATACATTGTATTTAGAGCCCTGATGCATATTAATAACATGGGCACTATTAAATATTGAAACGATAAATATTATTGTATGTTATGTCATTTACAAAACCATGGTTTTTCTTAATAGTTCGCACTGATGTGTTTGTATAACTAATGGGCACCGATGAGCGCATGACTCCCAAAAACGCACCACACCTTCTAGCGAGTTCATAAGAATATAGTGCACTCATATGTATCTATTATAAATAAATTTTTATTTTTTTTACAAATTTTCAATTAATCATCGAAAAATCAAATGTTTTTTATAATAAAATTGTGTTATATTTTTGTTATTGCATTTTGATCCAATGATTGCATTAATGTGTTATCCAACTAATTACACCTCTATTATTTGCAACAATATTGTAAATCATCCACATGTTAATTATTTGGCAATGCAACATTTTATAACATTCGACAATGCAATAAAATAATCCAAGGGGTTAGCTCAATTGGTTATCACTATTGTTGCTAAGCATTTGACTTTCCTTGCTAGTAGGTGCCTAATTCGAATCCCTTGGGCGAGGTGCACTAGTCAATGCAAGGGGGTTTACTATGGATGCCATCCACGAATGTGGGGTAGCATCCCTTGGGTTTTCCGCTAAGGTTTTCCTAAAAAAAAAGAATATATATATATATATATAATGTCCTTTTTATAAACTAACCTAAATAATCTATAATCTAACATTGAGATCATATGGAGCCCTATCTAGACTTGATTTGACTCTTGCCCCATTGAGCCGAGGTGGATTATTATGAGAAGAACTTTAGACATTGTTGTGAATAAGACAACAAGTTTGGAAGTAAAATGACAACTCTAGGAAATATTTCTTATATTCCTTAGAAGTGCATGAAAAACATTGTTTTTTAAAGAAAATGTTGTTTTAAATTATAGATTATTTAGATTAGTTTACAAAAAGGACATTTGATTTTTTTATTCAAAACAATCAAACTAAAGAAAAATAGGCATTTTTCAAATAATGAATGTAATTGTGTGTGATAAAATTTTCCCATGCTTAATAACACAATAAAATTTTGTGAAATCGAATACACACACACATAGAGAGAGGGGAGGGGGAGGTGGGGTTAGCTCAACTAGTTATTGTTAATGTTGCTAAGCATTTGGCTAGTTCCATGCTAGTAGGTGCCTAGCTCGACTCCCCTGGGCGAGGTGCACTTGTCAATGCTAGGGGGATTACTCTAGATGTCATCTAGAATGTGGGGAAGCATCCCTTGGGTTTCCCCTAAGGTTTTTCTTCAAAAAACCACACACACACACACACACACATATAGCTAATGTTGTTAAGAATTTGGCTAGTTTTGTGCTAGCAGGTGACTAGTTCAAATCACTTGGGAGAGGCACAATAATCAATGCCAAGGGATGTTGTTGAGGTAAATATCATGAAAAACCCTCTGAGTAATTCTTTATGATCCATGGATGGTAAACCAAGTATACTGTCAACACTCACTATGGTGCCCAACCCCAGGGGAATCAAGAGAGTTGAACTTGTGACCTCCCAACTATGAGAGGTTCCATGTCTGGCTCCAAGACCAATAGAGCTAGCCCTTAAGGTATGTGTGTGTGTGTGTGTCCCAAAGGGTTAACTCCATTGATAAAAACATCTACCCAAGGCATGTTGTCAACGATGAGGTCATAGGTTCAAATCTAGTTGAGTCCCTTAGGGTTACCAACCACTATCAAAGAGTTAACAGATGGAAGTACAAGGAAAACACCTTGTAGCGAATGTTTTTGGCGAGGTTTTTAGTGTTACAAGATTTGGAAAAAAATTCAAAAAAACCTCCACTACAACCTCCAATATTTGAAGCGGAGGTTTTAACGAATGTTCCATGTAACTAAAAACATTTGGGTGGGCGGAGGTTGTAGTGGAGGTTTTTTTCAGTGCTTTTATTGTCAAAACGCATCAGTGCGTTCTTAATCAACCTGCCCCGATGTATACATATAAGACAAAAGCACCATTGTGCTTATAACTATTATGCAATAATTTCGCCTTTTTTGTTGTGTTATCCCCATTTTGTGGATAATTAAGGAGATGATTTCTCGAGGCCCTCAGGTTGCAGACGTGGAGTGTCGAGAGACTACATGACCAACAATACCCTTTGTATAGATGGAAAACCCACTCACCACCACAGATGGTCACAGCTTTGCAGATGGCATCCACCACACCGGCTAGCTTCCGGAAGGTAGTGGGCCTTACTCCATGAGGTACAAGTCAATATTATGGTGAGCATCATTTCAATATCTAAGCCATTTGATTATGTTGTATCTTAGATTGCTCTAGATTTCATGATATGTGCTTGGACATTGTGCCTTTTTCCTGCTTCATCTTGGTGGTTGACATTATGCCCTAGTAAGTGGTTTTCCTTGGGGATGGGTTTGCTACTGGGACTTCGTTAATGAGCCATCGTACCATTCCCAAGCCTTATATAAGCTTTCTAGATGCTTCGCCCAGGGATCACCCAAGAAAGCAATGAAACACTTATCTTTGAATAAGGGGACCCACAATATAATAAAGAAATACTTGAAAGGTTAGTTGAAGGATATGAGGTCTCATCACGAGCCGACCTATCACGTCCATGAATATCTAGTGGTGTGACATTGTCATCATATGATCACCAAACCAGGGCAATGACTCTCAGTTGCATGGCTGAGAGAAAGGGGGTCTCTTCACGAGTCAACCTTCTCATTTCCATTAGGTGTTTGTGGGTGACATTGCCATCACCTAGTCACCACGCAAGGGACAATGACCTTCAATATCTCTTTATGCTATTATGAAAGAAAATATAAAGAAATAAAGATAAAAGGAAATTGATGGGCTTGGAAAAAGTGCATCGTGGATGAAGGTACCACACACCCTGTACAAGGGCACCCATGAATGAGACACTACGACCCTTGTATGTCATGAGCCCTATGCCCATTGAGTCTTGACCCCATCCACCTCATACACTTTACATGGCTTAGAGAGGGACCTCTTGGAAGCTCTCCTTGACCTAGGGAAAGATCTACCCAATAAGACACCTTGTCAACCCTCCCATATTTAAGCTTGACAAGTCGCATAGTGTCTTCGAGCTGTTAATTGTTTGATATAGTGATCTTTGATGCACATGCTTAGATGGATTATTTATTGATTAGATTCACTTATCATGTTGTTATGACTTGAGATCCTTGGACGACGTGCTCATTTATCTTTGCAGGACCTAGTTGGTGGACAGTTTTGGGAGAACAAGACTAGCTTGGGCTTCCATGGGGCTACAAGCCCACATGTTGGATGTCAGGGGCCCGCATGATAGATGAGAGAGATAAGACTTGGACGTCCTTGATGATGACTCGGATAACCTATCCCACCCCTTACTTGCCAAACGATTTGCCCAGAAGGGGAAAACATTCCACTTTTGAACTTGACGTCATGATCTTGGGGGCTAGGGAACGGTGGTGAGGTGCCACTCTTTTGACACATTGACGTTTGAGGAGAAGAAGGGTCTTCACCATGTTGAGAGTGCTTATATGCTTGACATGTGGCCTTTGGAGGCCTATCCATGCTTCTCCAACACCAACAACTTCCTCAAAGTGGAAAAACATCCCCTAAAGAGGTGACGTCCTCCTAAATTAGGGTTTATTTCTGTAGAAAGTGAAATTTTAATTGAATTGTTTAATATTACTTTGTTAAGGGGGCAATATTAGGGTTTTTGACCCCTAATATTGTGTTTTACTCCTTAATTTGTGGACAAACTATGTTAGCTACATTTAGTATAAATAGAGATCATAAGATCTCATTTGAATCATAACTCTCCCTCTTGTGAGAGACTTGGTTTGAAATTTTCAGCCCTCTTGGCTCTTTGTATCTCTTGTGCACTTGTGTATGGATATACTTATGAACAGTTGATGGAAGAAGTGATGCACTAGCCTTGGAAGGATTTTCTATTGCTATTGTGGTGGATTATCTTGGCATTTTCCTTGAATTGGTATGGTTTTTACTTTCTTGCTATCATTTGTTTGAAGTCAACGTTATTGTGCTAGGAACTAGGTGGGAAGTATAAGGGCATACACCCCCACCTTAGGTTTCATCACTTTATTCTTCATCTTATTGCTTTAACAAGGGTTTGTTAAGAGAAGTATAAGGACATACACCCTCTTAGCTTAAACCCTAGCTTAGAGAAACTCTCCTTGGGAAGTAAAAGGGCTTACACCCCCAAGGAGGTAGCTTCTCTAGGCTCCTTTTTTACTCCATTAACCCAATAGTAAAGGAAATGGTCATACTTTTTTTGCATTGGAGACATAAAAGCATTGCCTTGGGAAACACATTTTTTGGTCTTTTGAAAGGTCTCTTGCTTGAAGTTGATTTGTCTCATTGATAGGATACTTCCCCCACTAGGGCGTCCCCTCTCTCCCAACACTCTAATTTTTGTTACAAACTTTAACCTACATCCGTTAGAGTTTCATAACCCTAGCTATTAACACTCTCATAACTCCTAAACTAACCCTATACTAGCTCTCTAACTTCGCTCACCTAGTCTACTAACTAGGGCGCATATTTTGGGATAATTGTTGGCATCTTTTCATGGTTAATTTTGCTGCTGCATTCCATTAAATGCTACATCCATAAGGCTTCAATTTTCTACATAAAACACATGTTATAATAACTTGCTTTATTTAGCCTCATAGTGCCATTTTTTAGTCATAATTGATTTCCTAACTCATTGATAATATCGTTGATTGATCTCATTCTTTACATGTTGATTTGAATATCTTACTTGCTGATATAAACTGTCATCTACTGCTGCAAATTAGGGACAACAAGCTTAACATGTGTATCCATACTAACATATATCATTGCAATTTGGATTTTCTTGTGTCTTGGATAGGTACAATCATCTGGAGAAACACTATACCTGTGGGGAAACAATTACTTTATTTGCAAGGTATCTCTCCCTACCTTTTATTCCACTTAGACTTGAACTATAGAGGCTTCACTTCCATTTCCATCCATCTCCATCTCAATCCCCCTAGGGTCACCGAGATCGCCTCCCTAGAGTGACCTAGTCACCCTTGAAGTGTGGGACCTACATCGAGGTGAAATTGGGTGTAGGAGTCCCAAGTTGTAGCACTTTCCTTGTGGTTGGGTCGGGCTTTTTCCAACCTACAACTTGCGCTATAACATGTTGTATGCAAAGCACCGACGTTATGATAATTTCTACACACCGGCTCCACATTGTTTGCGTGTGAAGCACCGATGCTTTTTTAGTTTATTTACACCCGATGCATTTAACTTATTGTGTGCCTTTCTGCTTGTATAATTAGTACGTATTGGTGCCTATATAATTAGTATGTATCGGTGCCAATATTACCATGTGCATCAAAGGGTAGTGAAATTCAGAATATTCGAGGTGAGATGTCAACACCATTATTTTTACTAAGCACCACTGCGTACATTGTATTTAGAGCCCCAGTGCATATATTAAACTTAAAGCATCGATGCGTATATTGTATTTAGAGCCTTGATGTGTATTATAAACATGGGCACTATTAAATTTTGAAACGATAAATATTATTATATGTTATGTCATTTGCAAAACGATGTTTTTCTCAATAGTTTGCATCGATGTGTTTGTATAACTAATGGGCAACAATGCACATGACTCCCCAAAACACACCGCACCTTCTTACGAGTTCATAAGAATATAATGCATACATTTATTGGTAACATGTCCTCACACAATTTTGGAGAATATGTCGAGTACATTAAACAAAATCCCCAATTTCCAGAGACAAATATTCCAAAACATAGAACTTGCAGTAAAATTCAATTATATTGATTGTCATTCATCACTTGAATTTTTGTCATTGCTCGAGTTGGGTGCATGCCTCATTTATTCATCATTTGTAAGTGATATTGTACTTTCGTTATTTAACCTAATATTTTATTGATTAACTTGTTTTTTATGTTCCATCTCTTCATCTTCCATCTACAGACATAAAAATAAAGTGTAATAAGTATATCTACATTTTTATATATAGTAGAATATACATGATTGCGTAAATAAAAAAATATACCATAGAAGCGAGTCTTTCATAAAGTGTAGTTGATATAATATTTTTATATTTTTTTTACAAGAACGATTGTTGGTTTGTATTAAAAAGAAAGAGGGAGGTTGCCGCCTAAGCGTCCAACCTCCAAATGTTTACAAAAAATCAAGAGTCCTGGTTCAAAGGCTTATTCTGACATATTACAATTGATACTTGAGGAAAAATGATGTCTTATAGAGTGACAATTTTCAAACTGGACATCATGGCTACTGTAAATTCTAAAAAAACTAGTGCCCAAAAAACAAAATTTACATAACATGCTTTTCACAAAAAACCTGGAAAATGTCTTGCTCCCTCCTTGCCTACTTGTTTTCTGGTGCCACTGATTGATGACTGCTACCTTGGTGGAATTTCTTCAGAAGATTAGTCTGATTCACTGTCGATTCTTCCATGTTTTCATGTTCTTCGATATTGTTTGAATTATGCTTAGACCGGGCGTTGCACCTGAAAACACAAAGAGGAGGCAAGTTTTCAGCTTCGAGGTGTCCTATATCTCTTTTAATTCTTCTGATTTGGTGTTCCTATTCTTTGGTTCTTTCTCTGGGGAATTTGAGCTCCATGTCCTATACTGCCTTGTGTGCTTTAAGTTTTTCCACCTCTTGCTGAATATTTTTCTGTTGCGAGGAAATATCTTGCATTTCCTCCTGATGCCTTCGCTCCACACCTTTCTGTCGTCCATCCAGACACACCATGAAATTGGACAACACTTCCTCGAGGGTGTCCACATCATTTTTGAATCTGGGAGGGAAGGAGAGAGTCAGGACTACAGACTCCATTGAAACAACGTCATGACCTATGGTGAGGAGAAGGAGCCACTGTAAACACCACTGAAGCTTTCTTCTAACTGCACACTAGAGAGGCATGTTCACAACCATAATGCACAATACCAAATTGCCCTTATTCATAGTGAGCTATGATGCATTATGTTGTCGTGATTCTAACTCCCACACGCTTTGTCTGTTATTCAGAGTACGTACTGGTCATTTTGAGACGTGAAGTCGTCCGGAAGGGAGATATGCTAGGTTGGGAAATAAATATAAGCGCGACCCAGATGACACGCCGAAGAGGTATGACATGAGGTCGATTCGTCATTTGAATTGAAATGGTCATTAAAATCTAAAACAGGGAGGGTGGGTATGTTCTATGGGATCAAATCCCACCTTATAAGCTCCCCACAAGAGAGCTTCCCTTCATCTAGGGTGCAAGATTGGATTGCTTGAGTATCAGCTTTTGAGTTTTGGTCTCTTGATACATGAAAAACTTGGACGGAGTCCAAGCTTTCCTTGAGATCTAGGATCCTCTGGTTTATTCGTCAGATGATGATATTGCTTGAAGGGATTTTTCGATAAATAGTTTGGATTATTAAGGAGGAGTCTCCTACAAGGGTTATGTTTTTAACCTGTCTTTCCTTAGCAAGATCCAAACCTTTCTAGGCTGTGAGCACCTCAGCGTGATTGTTGGTTGTTTTCCCTAAACCCAAAGAATAGATGATTATCTTGGATCCTTCGGGGACATACAACACCCCCACTCTTGCCACCTCTGGATTTCTTCTCGAGGCTCCATCAAAAAAGAGGATGTGTTGATTTTTGGATTTTATCGAGGCTTCCAAATCACTTGTCAGAATTTCGAGCTTCCAGGAAGGGGAATTACCTATTGAATTATTTCTAGAAAGCTTCATGTTGTTTGAGTTGTTCAATATCGGGTTCAACCAAAGCCTCTCTTGAACCTCAAGATCTAGATCCACCTAATTTGAATTACCTTTTAATTCAATTGTTTAAGTCATCAATCCCCGTGCCCGTGACACTAATCTTCAAGGCTGAGTTTCTTCATTGGTAAAGATTTCTTTATTTTTGGCTAGCCATATTTTCCGGTTCACATAGAATGGAAAAATGGTCCATACCTGTTTCGGAAGAGATTTTTTAAGAAAGTTCCTTGGGTATCTTCTATGCTTGGATGAGTAGGCTTCAATAATGCTAAACGGAGATAAAGGATGCTCCACCAAACCTACTAATAGGATAATCCATACTTCATTAGTATAATCACATTCAAGGAAAATATGGGAAAGCGATTCTTCATTTTGTTTACAAAGAAAACACTTGGATGGAACTTGTATTCCACGCTTCATTAGATTTTATGTTGTTAATATTCTTTTATGACAGAGAACCCAACTAAACACTTTTACTTTTGGGATGGCCTCGCTTTTCCAAATAATGTTCCAATCTAGTTCTTCTGTAGGGAGAGAAAGATGGAGCAACTGAGACTGATATCCTAGTTTGACCGTGCATTTTCCTCCTTTCTCACCCAAACCTCTTTCATCTTGAAAAAATTTAGGATTTCGAGCTTTTCCTTGAATAAGAGCTACTAATTGATTCCACGAGCTGAGAAGATCAGGAGGCAAGTTTGGGTTTTTCTAGCCTTTCCAAGATCCGCCAGGGTCCCGTTCTGAAATATCTGAAAGGGAGCAGTGATTGTTCATTCACATCTAGATTCTGAGAGGGGATAGATTTTATCTTGTGGCCATCGGGGGTTCACCCATGATACCATCCTCCCAGATCTTAATTTTCCTTCCTTTCCCAAGGATCCAAGTTAAGTTCTTCTTAATTAGAGGCATAGCTTCCTTACATAATTTCTAGATGGGGGAGATGCTATTCAATATTGGATCCTTGTCTAGGCATCTTTTCCCTTTCTTGGATAGGTATTTATTTAAAAGGCTAGATTTTCACCAAGCTTTACCTTATGATATCATTATCCACATAAATTTATCCTCAAGGGCCTTGTCCATTAACATCAAATATTTGATGGCAACCCCTCCACGTTCATAAGGAGTTATGACCGTTCCCCATTTTATTAAGTGGAATTTCTTTGTGTTTGTTTTCCCACCTTGCCATAAAATTTTTATTAACAAAGAGTTCAAACACTGGTGGACACTCGTCGAGGCTAGAAGGATCGAACTCTGATATATTTCCATTGAAGAGAGTACGGGCTTAATTAGAACAATTCTTCTGGTCGAATTCAACCACTTATCTCCCCATTGGTTCAATTTTTTCCTAATCTTATCTAATATATTTTGCCAATTCGCACCTCTAGATCTTGTGTGAAAAATAGGGACCCCTAAATAGGTGAAGGAGCGCCATTTTTATGAGTAATTAAAATTTAGCTTCCCTGCCAGAGCTCACAGTCTGCTTTCTGAAACCTTACAACCATACATCCAACATTTTTTGTTGTTAACAACCCCCCCCAGACAGTTCTAGATATTGATGCATGATCATATTAAATATATAGGCTAATAAAACATAAGCTCCTCCCAATAAAATATCATCATCTGAAAACTGGGAGTGATTAATCTCCTTGACTCCTCTGACTATATAAATTCTAGGAAGTCTTCCACTAAGTATTTTTGGCTCCATCTTTCTGCTTAAAGAATCTACCATTATCACATAAAGAAGGGGAGATAACGAACATCCTTGCCTTAGTCTCCTACTACTTTGGAATAAGTTCCCTGGTCAACCATTGATGAGAGTAACTATCCATGGACCATTTGCACAAGCATTTATCCAAGAAATAAAATAATTAGAGAAACCAAATTTCTTCATAATTTAAAAAAAAAAGTAGAATTGTGCCTTGTCAGAAGCGTTCGCCATGTCCAACTTTATCACCATGCCACTTTATTTTATGAGCTTGTTTGAGTGGACCGCCTCTTGGACTAAGAGGATATTATCCAGGATTTGCCTTTTTTGTAGGAAACCTCCTTGATTTTCAGAGATTATTCTAGGAAGAATCACTTTCAACCTATTAGCAATTATTTTGGTTAGGATTTTATAAGAAGAATTACATAAAGAGTTGGGTTTGTGTCTGGAGAAATTTGAAGGATTAGAATCTCTAGGGATCAAGGATATAAAGGAGGAATTAGTTCCCCCTCCTACTTTACACCATTTTTTGGACCAAGATAACATTTTACACAAGTATTTCTTGACCACTTCCCAACAACTTCAAAAGAAGGAGATTGAAAATCCATCAAGACCCGATGCTTTGTCTGGCCCAAGACCCCAAACAACCTGTTGGACTTCCTCCTCTTCAATATCTTTCAGAAGAGTTTGATTATCCTCTTGCGATATTAGAGAAGGGTTTCTTACATAAAACTTGTGCTGAGTTGTGTGTCATGGTCCTCATCCTTCGTCAAAAGAGCCTAGAAGTGTGAATTAGCATCCCTTTTGATTGCTTCATATTCATAAATGATTTCCCTAGAGGAAGAGGTAATCTCTTTTACAGATTTCCTAAGTTGTTTGGCCTTGGCTTGTTTGTGAAAGAACGAGGTATTTCTATCTCTTGAGCTCAGCCAAAGGCTTATTGATTTCAATCTCCAATGTTCTTCTTCTCTTCTATTGGTTTGATGCAATTCTTTATAGAGTTGTTGTTCTCGCCTTTGGAGATTTTGAGTGTATTCCTCTTCCTCCATTATTTTCTGGATTTTTGCCAAATCACTCTTTAATTTAAGCTTCTTGTTTTTAGGTTCCTCATAATGTTTTTTCACCCAATCTTTGAGGGCTTTCTTGACTGCTCTAAGGTTGGATTCAAGAATAAAATTGGCCGATCCTTCCACTTTGTTTGACCACACCCTTTTGATTAAATCCATTGCTTCTTTGTTGTGTAACCAAAGAGGGTTCAATCGAAAAGGAAGGGGACCATAATTCTTTCCCGCCTCCAGGATCAAACTTATAGGCTTGTGGTATGAAGTTGCAGAGGTTATAATTTTGAATAAATTTCTAGATTTTTATCCAAAAATTTGTTATGGATAAGGAATTTGTCCAATATAGTTGTTATATGAGCTTTGTCTAATCTTTTATTTGACCAAGTAAACTTACATTATATTGGCTTAACATCCATGAGATCCCATTCTGAGATCAGGTCTTCTATGGTTTCTCTTAGAGGGTCATGAATGGGATTTCTCCCTCTCTTCTCTTCCTAAGACAAGACCTTGTTGAATTCACCAGCCACTATAGTGGTTCTTAACTCTAATGAAGATCTAGTTAACTTGAGTTCATTCTAGCGAGCTTGTTTTTCCCTAGGGAGAACAAAAAATAAACATTGAATATTTTGTAAGTGTTACTGGCGGCTTTTCATTTTAGATCTACTAGAATCCAGTGTTGGGTTTTTTCCACTAGATTTGCTTCTATCTCCTAAGTATTCAAAAATATTCATAGACCTCTAGAGCTCCCCTTGAGATTACTGCTACACCTGTACTTAAATCCCAAAAATGTTTATTTAAACCTAACAGATTAGAATCTGAAAGTTTGGTCTCCTAGATTAGAAGGACCTTGGGTTTTTCTTCTTTGATTAAATCCTTCATTACTTCTACTTTGTATTTACTTCCAATACCTCTACAATTCAAGGAGATTATCTTCATTATTTACCTTGTGAGGAAAGAATACCACTTCCTTTCTGGGAGCCTTGCCCACTTCCTTTCCCTATGTTACCTTTAGCCATTTTGAATGACTTTTCAATTGTAGTTTGAACACCCATCATTTTGTCTTTATTTGCTTCTTCTTCCTAGATTTCCTTAGCTGACTTCCTCCTTGGTTTTTTCTTTTGCTTGTCTTCCAATCCTTCATATTCTTGGTCACTAGAGGTTGACTGGGTCTGTCTTCTTATTGTTACTCCAGAGGGGGGATTTGTATTGAGTTGATTTTTTCTTGATACTCTGAGGATTCTTGGTTGGGAGTGGGAGTTTAAAGTTCCTAGGAAGCTACTGACATGATCAGGGAGGGGGAGATTAACATAGGAGCTCAATAAGGGAAATATGAACCAAGTGGCCTTACAGAAGGGGAAACCACCTCAACGAAAGTTGGAAAGGGCTGTGACATAACCTCAAAATAATTTGTTGAGGTCAAAAAGGGATTTGAGTCTGAATCCTGAGGGACTAAAGAGGATGTGGAAAGAATGGGATTCAAGGAAGAGGCACGAGGAGGTTCAACTATAGAAATTGCATGAAAAAGAAGCTTTCAAAGTGCTTGGATTGGCTTGGGCAACATTTGAGACATGAAGCGAACTTGAGGAGGGTTTTTGAGAGGGAGGTTGGGGAACTCTTCCACCCACCATTTTCTTCTTTACAATTTTCCACTGTTCCTCTAAGGCTTGGGGTGTTGGGGATTGGGGAACTACCTTTTTGTGGTGTTTAAAAAAATGCTTGTATTCGTGGCATGCTTTGCATTTAAATGGTAATTGCTCGTAGTCCAATTTTTGAATTTGTTGCCAATTATCTAGTTTTAACAGGATTGATTTCAGAAAGCCCTTCTCTAGGTCTACTTCAACACATATTCGAGTGCATGCAAACATATTTCCCTTGGGTTGTGTTGAATCTATATATTTTCCTAAGGAGTTTCCAATGTTTCTTAACGAGTCAGGATTCCAACAATGGAGAGGAAAATGCGGAAGTCTTACACAAAATGGAATTTTTGAAGGCACATTGAGATTAGGGTTGAATTCCAGAGTCCACCTATTTAGGTACATTCCTCAATTGTTGAAAAATTAAGGGCCTCCTCCGAAGATCAGGTCTCAATCTTCCGTTGTTTCAAAGAGGAAAGTATAAAAACCTCTTCCACATAAATAATGGGTCATCCGTCCTTTGATCAAAACCTGCCATTTTTTGCACCCAAATATCCATTGCTCGCAGGACAGACCAGAGGTCGATGAACTGTCCAACAAGGGCCCTTTCAAAAAGAGCTAAAGCTTTTGAATGGGCAGGAGTGGCTAGGAGGACAAGTTTTAGGATGTTCTCAAGTCGCTTCACAAACTTCGGTGGCCGAGGCTTTGCAACCAAGGGTCCCATGGAAGAGACAATAGATTTGAAGGTGAGCTTGTCAGGAGCCGGAGGGGGTCCCTGAGAGGAGGGCGAAGAAGACATGGAAGTGGGATAGGGTTTCAACGAAGAGCTAGGGTTTCAACTAAATCTTGTACAATCAATATAATTAATATAAAGGTTTCTTGTTGGTTCTTTAATTATAAAACAAGGGGAGATAAACATAATATATATTTACAATTTTTTCGACTAAACCTTCATTTTTCAACACATACTCACAACCCATACTTAACCTAATGTCTATGAATTCATGGGTTGGTTCCTAGTTGTATGTTAGCACCTACTAGAAGACATCTATGGATAAATGTAAATTAATTATTTATATATAAAAATCACAACAAACATGAAATCTTAAGTAAGGTCGAAAACACAAATACTCACAAAGTTTGTGATCAACCCTTTTATTCTTTTTCGTTCTATCTTATGTGCCGAATGGATTCTATTTTTATTTTTTTGCAACAAAACAATTGAAAATTAATATTTCACACGATAATTAAATTCGATGTACATAAAATAATAAATGAATGATTACATGCATCTTATGCACATTGTTATTGGCATGTCTCCTCTTGTGATGCAATTATGTTCATTTCCTTTATCATCTCCTATACTTTTTTAGACATCCCTACCGACATGTGTTGGTTTTCCCCTCATTTGTCCCTTGGAATTTTCAAATCTCCCTGAAAAAAGAAAAGCTAGGAATCATAGGATAAAAAATTACGTATTTTTTTTTACAAAATAAGAAACCATGTGTATGGTAACGTCGTACACATCGATGCATCAACAATATGTATACGCATTGGTATATGATAACAATGTCATTGTGAAATTGAAAAAGCTTTATAAATTAGTAAAAGCATCGATACCTAATTATTGTTTATTAAGCACCGCTGACCTATGAACAAATTTAAGACGTGACAGTTTCTATATAAAAAATAGTATTGTTTTCATTTTAAACTCAACAATGCTTTTATAAGAAAAATGTGTCATTGTGCTTATCTATGTACAATGATTACCTCCAACCGCGATTTTTTTTTAAAATTTTATTTCTAATTTAAATCAAGTGATGTTGTTGACATGAAAATATGCATTAGTACTATGACTATGTACAGTGCGCACCACTAACCGCGAAGACGTTTAAAAAAACCCGACAATGACAGGTTGGTTTGAGATCCACTGCAATGAGTGGTTCCATTGCAATAGATATGAAACACCCCATATATAAATAAACAAAACATATAAAAATATTTTGCTTAAAATAAATCTCCTTGTGAAATATAGAAAGGGAAAGCAAGAAAAACAATGAGGAAATTAGGGCTTCCAATACCGAAAGTAACTATGAAACCATTTTTTTTGTTTGAGAATGCACTGAAAATTGTTTGAATCAAATAGAGGAAATATTAAAATGATCAATAGAATGAAAGCATATACCTGAAATTTATCCTCTGCATATTTGTATGTGACCTATGGTAATCCCTTTCGAATTTAGCGCTTAAAAAAAATTCATCCACTACAAAGTCTTTGCTGGTAAATCTCTCTTGCACAAATACCCTCTCTAAATTTTGGCAAAAGATTGAAGAATGAATAGGGTTTTCATTTATAAACACATACATTTAGAAAAACTGAAATTCCCGCTCATTTTTTCGTTGTATATTTCGGCGCATTGATGATAAACACATGTGTTTTTTTTTTTTTGTAACTTGTTTTTTCAATGCGCTATACAGTGAGTAGTGCACCAATGCGGTGTATAAGTATAACACCAATTCATTTTTTTGTACTAAATTTAAATGCATTGATAGTAATCACACACATTATTTTTCTAACTTGCATCAATCGACGCATTATACAGTTTGTATCGCACCGGTGCGATGTGTAAGTATTAATGCACCAACAAACAATTTAATTTGCAAAATACAAATGCAAACATCCGCATTTAAATTTTGCAAAGGTGTTGCTTTGAGGAGGCAATAAAAGAGGTCCATCTTAAGTTCTTCTCATAACTTAAAACATCGGTGTGTTTGTTTTATAACAATGCACAGGGGCATCCTTATATAATTAAACACACTGTTAACTTATAAAAGTTATTTGAAATTCTATTTGAAGTTAGATTGTTCTATGCTTCCCAAGACGAAGATTTTGGCTCAAATGCAAGAGAAAATAAATTATAATATCAAATGGCCAATTCTTCATATTCCAACTCATTCCATATCATAGCAAAACCTTCAAGTCCCNCCCCCCCCCCCCCCATTTTGCAATAAGTCTAGATTTTATTTATAATTTATTTATCTCATTGAATTTATGTTATTTATGCACACACAATTGAATAATTGTTCATTGAGTTTTGCAGGATCATGATTCAATATCAAGTTCAGATGCGCAAGACATTTCAGTAGTCCCAAAATTTCGCAAGATCTTATCAGGAGAAAGATACCACAATAACATGGACAACTCCTTTACCCTACCAACTATAACATGCCATCTTCTAGCAACCAACCTAGGTCAATGGCATTGCACTGTGAATTGGATCTTTTTTATGCATACACCCCTTGGGGCATAAGAAAACAATGATGGAGTAATTGTATTTTTGGATTTTCAATGGAACTAATGTAAATGTATTATTTAATTCAACATTTGTTTTATAAAGTGGTTGGTTGCATATTTATTATTGGGAAAAAAAATTACATGCTTCTAATAAATGTTTGGCACAATGTTTAAACATAGTAAATGCAGTGTGCTACTAATATTATCAATGTAATGTTCAATATTTTTACAATCAAATTTTTGACTATGATAAACATGTATGTCATCTACCGTTGCACCTCACTACGATGTGATCAAGTGACGAGCTTGCTATTAAACGAGCACAACTCACAGAGGAAGCATACCGAGCATGGTTGAATCAACCACCTATTCAATTCCCACTACGTCTCGAGTCACCAATTCAAAACCTTTACAATAATACTAGTTATTCACATGTTGGGGATGAAGGCAATGATACATAGGTTGGTATGGATGATTTATTACGAGATACCCAAGCCATGGAGGGAATGTTGTTACATGCATTCCAACAAAATGAACTAGGGGATGATGTTGATATCGTTGATATCTTCTTCGAAATCTTGAAATCTGCTTCCACCACCCCTCTCTTGGGACATGGGTCAAGGTCTACCAAACTAGGGACAACAATATTACATTACAACTTGAAATTAATATGACAGACACGTGTTTCTCGACACTTTTGAGGTGAATAATCATTAAGTCCCCTAATTTTTTAAGGAAACTTGTCGCACATGAAGGAAGTAAATGGTTGATTTTATGCATGCTTAATGATAGTGTACATTTCTATTGCCCACTAATTGCAAGTTAATCAAAGATAAGGTACTTTCGAGAGATTATTCCTTGCCCGATAGTTACGCAGAGGCAAAGAAAATGTTGAAAATGTTGGGTGTTGAGTACATATCATACCACACATGTAGGAATGATTGTATTCTATACATAAACAAATATGTGGAAAAGGAGATATGTCCAAAATGTGGGCATGGAAGGTACTACAAATAAAATAAAAAGGGTAAGGAACATGGTCTTCCTCATAATATATTGAGGTACATGCCTATAATTCCAAGGATTCAAAGGCTCTTTCATTGCAAAAAATTAGCCACGTTGCAGGGTTGGCATGCCTCACATAGAAGTGAACTAGGAGTTATGTGAATCCCAACAGATTCAATAACCATGAAGCATATAGAGGATACATGGCCCAATAAATTAAAGGATGAAGTATGGAGCCTACGATTAAGCATATCCATGGATGAAGTTAACCTGTACTCCCTCCAAAACGCCAACCATTATGTTTGGCCAGTGGTAGTGATAAATAACAATATCCCCCGATGGTTGTAAGTGAAGAATGGACATCTTATGCTGGCTATTATAGTCCCAGGTAGAAGACAGGTGAAGATAATGGATGTCTACCTCCAACCACTAATCGATGAATTTAAGCAATCATGGGAAGGGATACATGTATATGATGTATCAGGACCCATCCCAATGGATATGTTTTTTACTTTGTATGGCATATGTGCATACGCCACACACGATTATCCAGGACTAGGATTTTTCTTTGGTAAGCATGTTGATTTATTTGTTTATATCTATAATTTTATTCGACATACTTAATTTGGTGCAACTATATTTTTTACACTAAAGTGCTTTGTATACAATAACACCGCAGGTCTTGTAACAAAAGGGTACCATGGATGTAAATGTTGTGGAACTTCTACAAAGGTTAGGTAGTCCAGCCACCTACGAAATCTGATGTATGATTGCTCGAGGGTATTCCCCCCAGAAGACCACCTTTATAAAAGAGTTGCATCTACTTTCAATGGTAAACCAAAGAGAACCTGAAGACCTGAAATAGTGGCATTGACAAATTTGATTAGGGCATATGGCACAGAGAAGGAGAATGAAATGGTAGAATTCTTTGATTCAAATGGGGAACCTGTGTGTTGGTTGTGGAGCCTGATTATCTTCATGATTCAGAGGTCTTTTACTTTCATCCATGTTTATACCCCATGAAGTATTTACACCCCAGAAGTATGTACACTCTTCCACGCGAGGGAGTGCAGAGGGGGGGTACCCCCTTTGCAGGGTTCGGGGGGGCTATCCCCTCAGCTGGGGGGTCTGGGGTAAAGCGGGCCCCCAGAGGAAAAATTGCCTTGTAAATTTATATTGTAATTTCATTGTAAATCTGGACCATTCATTATAAGGTTGCAGATCTAACGGTAGAGATTATGTTAGGGTTTTTTGCCCTAGAAGGCAACCCTCTTTTATGAGGGAAATGTATTGCGGCTATGGTTGATGGTGAATATTGTATTCTGAGATAGGAGACTGTGAGAGAAAGAAGAGGAAGTTA
>ML787188.1:77500-128371 GCA_009831015.1 Picea engelmannii
AGAGAGAGAGAGAGAGAGAGAGAGAGAGAGAGAGAGAGAGAGAGAGAGAGAGAGAGAGACTTGTATTTAAAGATGATTACTTCATAAATTTTCCTGAGAATTACTCATTGTAAATCATAACACAACTTGTGGAGAATCACTTCTACTTGTGTCTTCTTTCTTCTATTTCACTATGGATGACTTATGCACCTTATCTTGGAGATGATATTTTGGATGCTTTCAAGTTTTGATGGATGATTTGATGGCTAGGGTTTCATGTTCATCATTGATTTATCTAGTAAGTTCTCTTCTTAAGTATATGTTGGTTTATTTCTTGGATGTATTAAGTGAATGTTTTATCAAAGTGGTGATATTTCATGTTATCTTGTATTTTTCTTGAATAAACCTTGTCTTGAAACCCCATGAGCGTTTTTAGTGGAATATCTTCCCTTGTAATCTTTTTGTTGAAGATTGTAATTTTCCATTTTAAGGGATAAGTACCTAGGGTTTGTAGAGGACTAGCATAGGGTTTTACCCTTAAGTTTTTCTTTCACCTTTGGTCTCCAAGAAAGTGCATGATTTGACTTCACATGCCCAAGGAAACAAGATGACACTAGTATTTCTCCCTTGTTTCAAGTTGTAAACCTTTATTTCCCCTATCCTTTGTTAATTTATCGTTAGATTAGGATTTATGACAATATCGCTTCAATTTTTAGTCACCTTCTAGCTTGACGTCTAAGGTTTATTGACATCTTTCACCCGATGAGTGTACCTTTTCATAATTCATTGCTTTGTTGGTTTGATTTTCATCCCTCTAGGGATTAACGTATTACATTATTGGAGTTGTTATATTCACCTATCATTTTAACTAGTGTTTGTTTATTAAATCCTAGCATAGTCTATGATTTTAAACCCTAATTCATTGCATGCATACTTGTTTAAGGGGTTGTTTTGTTTCTATTTTTGTAACTTGGTAAATTTATGAAGTAATCATCTTTAAATACAAGTTTTATGACAACTATATCTTTCTTCTTGATTTGTAGTGTTTTGGGCATTTCTTTGACTTTTTTGGACTTGGTTAATATCATTAATTGTTCAAGATACTTCATACATGAAAATATGAAAGCTACTTCATTAAACCACCTTGCCCTTGCCTTGATAACCTTAACCTTATGGTGTTATGTTTGAGTAAGCAATATAGGAGAACATAGACTTGATTCAATCTTGCTATGGGATTCCTTGAGGTTGTTGGGGAAGCCTCCCTTGTTTTGGATCCATCCTTCACTAAAACGAGAGAGGAAATTGCTAAGGTGATAGTGGAAAATACTTCCAAAGTTACACTTGTCTTGCACCTTGTGATAGGATTTGCACAAGGGTGCTATATCTTGACATAACAAAGCTTAATCATGGTTACAAAAAATTTGGTGTATGTATTGATGTAAAAAAGAAGAAGATACATGTTTGCTATAAACTGCTTTAAATTGTGACTTGTTCACAAATATTTCCTTCCCAAAAGAGAGAAACATCCATGGATGTTACTATGCTAAATTAGGAAGCCGAACACAATGTGCATATATTAAAATTGAAACAAAAAACAAAAAACAAAAAACAAAAAACAAAAAACAAAGGGGCGATTTTTAATGGTTTCAAGTAAGAAGAGGTTAATTTCTTTGCAAGGAATAATTATCACATAACAACTTAGCAAATGAATATGGACATTGCTTGGGAGACTGATTTTGGCGAGCAAATTTTAGTGGTTATGGTCACATCATCATGTTCAAAATCCCAAAGTAATTGTTGGAATTGACAATGGTAATTGTTGACAATTAAAAAATGCATGGTGGATGTGTTGTTATTCACATGGTAAAATTGTTTCTCTTTTATAAGTTAGCAAATGAAGATGGACATTGCTTGGGAGATTGATTTTGGTGGGCACAACTTAATGGCTATGGTTACATTCTCATGGTCAAAATTCCCAAAGTAATTGTTGGAATTGGCAATGGTAATTGTTGGAAAATAAAAAGTGCATGGTGGATGTGTTGTTATTCCCATGGTAAAATTGTTTCTCTTTTATAAATTTATAAGTTGAGAGTTAATGTGTTTTGTCATAGGGTACCTTTGTTTGTAAATGACAATTGCATTGGATATGGTCAAAATACCAAGAGAGAGAATTGAGGAATATATATTTTTATTATATACATGGGTTATTTAACTCTTTTTTGTAATTTATGGTCAATTTGAAGATGGATGTAGTTTGTAAAGTGTCCATTTCGAGTGCAAAGAATGTTCTCATTGTCAGAGTCAAAGTCAATGTTAATGGCGATGTTAAGTCATTGCATGAGATTATATTGATGTAAGAGTCAAAATCAAGACAATTTAACCTCAAGCCATGCCCAAGTGTGAGTTGAAAGAGTCTTGGATATGTAATGAAGTCTTTGTATAGCCACATTGAAAGTCAAAGTCGAGATGGAGTTTATTGATGTAAAGAGTCCAACTGAATTAGGAAAGTTGCTAAGTCAAGATTATTGGTATTGAGTTGTAATTGGTAAGAGAGTCATGCAAAGTCCGTGATATTAAATCTTTATTGTTAGTTTTTAAGACAAGGTAGTAAATTCAAGTCAATGTTGGAATCGAAGCCAGAGGTAAGTGATCCAAAGTCAAATATCAAGCCAAGTTTAAGTGATGCAAAATCATGGCCATGATATGTTAATTAAGTTTTCCAAGCCAAGGTCATAAGTAGTATTGTTGGACCTTGATATCACTCCAATAAACAACATTTATGTAGGTACATAAAGTAAATGCTAAAAGAAGAAGTAGATGGCAAGGATGATAGAAGAAACCAAATGAAGGAGGAAAACTCATTATGAAGTGAAACAAGAGGCAAAATTTGACAAGATTGAAGAAGAAGAACATGAGAGAATAAGTGAAAGAAGATGATAGAAGATAGAAGAGGATGGTGAAAGGCAACAATGAAGATGAAAGAAGAATGGACATGGAAACTTGAGCACAAACAATAGATGCAGTGGCAAGTGGAAATCCAAGAAACATGAACCAACAAAAGAAAAAAATGAAAAGAAGCAATAATAAGCAAGGTAAGAATAAACGGTGAAAAATAATATCATGTGTTTAAAAATTGAGGAGTGAATCCATGGAAAGTGAAATCCGTAAGAAGTTGGATGATTCTTCTTGGTAATGTTTTTTATGATGGAAAAGAAGATGGTCATGGTCCTACATTGTTTGTAAAAGGAATAGATTAGCCTCAAATGAAAATGTATTTGAAATTATATGTACCTGAGACAAATGATGATGCAATGGCTATAAGCTTTGATAAGTGAAATATTCTCCCATGACTTCATTGTTGATAGTTCGTGGTAAACCAAAAACCACTTGTCATGACAAATGAAGGTTTGTGGTCAACCAAAACCATTTGGTGTAATGAATGGTTTGTGGTAAGCCAAAAAACACTTGAGAATTATAATGGTTGAGTGTAACCCACAAAAACCCAGGATGTGGTTAAACTTAAACCAAAGAAAACTCAAGATGATGATTGATGATGATGCAGGGGGGAGTGAAAAAAGTTTGTGATTCAATAATTGTTTCTAAACCATGTATGGGGAAAATTTTCCTAGAGAACTAGTAGATGGAAACCCATTTATTCTAATGGATGGCGACTTTTTTATATGGACTTAAACAAACACGATGATTTGTAGGTACAAAATGAACACCAAAAAAGATTAAAGATGAACAATGAAGAAGACCAAAGATGAAGATTGTAAACGACAAAAGATACAATATTGCAAAAGTTCGAAGAAGATTTACAAGACCAATTAAAGGGCCAAATATTTAAGAGCTGGAAGAAATGAGAATCGGATCACAAGTATTCATTAAGGGGGAGTATAAAGGATTAATTACTACTTGTGATATATGATGAATACATTTTAACATGTTAATGAAGCAGATTATGCATACAAATTCTATGTATGAAGCAATGTCGAGTACAAAAGAGAGAAGTTAGGGACGAGGATCTCATATAATCAATTAAGATGTTAAGGGATAGATTTGTGGAGATAGTTATGGAAATGGTTGAACCAAATATCTTAAATATGGGATATTCATTATAGTCACCTTCCATATAAATATACCTATTGTAAAATAGAAACACACGCAGGAATGGATTGGTTGAACAAAATTTCCCCTCTAGGGGTTTCTTGGTTGCAAACCCCAATGTCGCTTGATATATGTTTGAGTGTATTTGTTATTGAATCTTAAACCCATCAAACTCTAAAGGTTATCTCAGTTGATTGAACCATCTTCCCAAGGCATCTTGTCAATGAGGAGGACATAGGTCACAAGTTCAAATTCGGTCAAGTCCCTTGGGGTTGTTAATGATTATTATGGTTAGTAGTTGATCCACCCTCCATTAAAATATTATAGGGAGAGGGGGTGATCTCATGGGGTTTTACTTATATTAAATAGAGACAAGTGTTACACCAATTTGTAGAACCATCCACCCTAGGAATGTTGTTGACGAGGAGGCCTTTAGTCACAAGTTTAAATCTAGTCGGGTCCCTTAAGGTTACCAACTTATATTATGGATATAAATTGAGTTTCCCTCCATCTAGATATTCCATGAGGTTTTCCTTGGAATACATGCACACACACACACACACATGAGTGTGTATCTATATATGTATATATACATATTTGTGTGTGTGTGTGTACACAGACACACACAGATACACACACATATCTATGGCTTAATGGGTTGGCTTAATCAGTTTCAACTGACCAATTTCAAGGTGGAGATCATTGAGAGATCATGGGTTCAAGTTAGGGAGAGTCCCTCTTGGTTAGGAGTACATGTAGTAATTCAACAAAATTTACTTCGAGCAACATCACAAAATGCTAGGAAGAGGTTGGAGGGTTTCCCTAAGGAGAGGGCTCTTTGTTCAATTTTGACCTAGTTTCGATGTATTCGAGCATTGGAGTTTTGCAGCATGTTAGAGTGGAGATAATCACTTTTTCAAAGGGATTAGAACCTTTTCCACCGTTTGTGTCTCACTTATATGGAGCGCCTCATTGGGGATGTTTCAATGAATCAAGATGTCATGGATCTCACTATATCTAGTGTTTTGTGTGGGGGAGTCTCCATATACAATGCATTTTTTATTATTATTGTCGATGAGCTTGTGTTTCCACATTTATTCCTTGGTGACAGGCTCGAGTTTGTCCTGTTTGTAGTTTTGGCCAATCCTCTCAAGGATTTAATGATATATTAGATATGCCATATCTTAAATATCTTAAATTTGACGTATTTTTTATGGTTTCCTATTATATAAAGAGACCTATGGTATAATAGAAACACACATAGGAATGGGTTGATTGCATAGAATTTCCCCTCTAGGGTATTTTTGAGTGAAAACTTGAGTGTCCCTTGATTACTATATGTTGAGTGTATTTTTTGTTGAATATTAAACCCAAAATACCCTAAAGTTTAGCTCAATATATTGAACCATCCACCCAATGCATGTTGTCGATGAGGAGGCCATAGGTTACAAGTTCAAATTGGGTTGAGTCCCTTAGGGTTACTAACAACTTTTGTGGCTTGTATTTGAGTTTCCCTCCATTTGGATATTCTAGCAAAGAGGGGGGGGGGGGATCCCATGAAGTTTTTCTTAGAAAAAATAACCCCAAGGGTTAGCTCAATCTGTTGAACCATCCACCCAAGTCATGTGGTTGACGGGGATGCCTTAAGCCACAAATTAAAATTTAGTAGGGTCCGTCAAGGTTACCATATGCTATTGTGGTTGGTGATTTATCTTCCCTCCATCTAGATATTCCAAAGAAGAGGAGGATTCCATGAGGTTTTCCCTACACACACACACACACACATACGACCCAATGGGTTAGCTTAATCAACTTGAATTGACCAATTTCAAGGTGGAGATCACTAAGAGGTCGTGGGTTCAAGCCGGGGAGAGTCCCTTTTGGTTAGGAGTACATGTTCTATTTTAGTAACAATTACCCAAGACAACATTCCTAGAATGTTAGGAAGTGGTTGGAGGGTTTCCTTGAGGAGAGGTCTCTTCATTTGATTTCAACCTTGGTTCGACATATTGGAGCATTAGGGTTTTGTAGCATGAAAAATTTGAGATGATTACTTTTTCCCATGGCATTATAACCCTTTTCCACTCATCTTTGTTTCACTTATATAATGTTCCTCATTAGGGGAACTGCAATGAATCAAGATGCCATGGATGCCACTCTCTTTAGTGTTGTATGTGTGTGAGCCTCCCTATATGTTTCCTTTTTGGTTGTTGATGAGCTTGTGTTTTCACATTTCTTCCTTGGTGATAAGCTCGGGTCAGTCTTGTTTGTAGTTTTGTCCAATCTGCTCAAGGGCTTCATGATCATAGGGTCACTTCCCAAGGCCATTCTAATAAGCTTTTCATCTAGTGATGTAGTATACCAATGGCAATAGGTAATGTTGACTCCAAGGTAGGTTTCTTGATGGATGGAAGGCCTAACATTGAGTTAGTCTCTAAGCCATATCTGTGTCATTAATTTTCAACAATGACCTTGGAATCCATGGTCAATTTCTTTCTAAAGTTCTCGATGATTGTTCGATTCACTTTAGACAAAAGTGATTAAACTATGGTAATTAAGGAGTTTGTGGTTCTTTGAGTTATAATTATTTAAGCCAGGCTCGATCAATAGAAGAAGACAAAGGTTTTTTGGCCACGCTCTCCAACAAAGTGGAAGTTTAGTGAGAAGACTTATAGGAACGAATACAAAGTGTTTGATGAAAGAGAGTGGGTTGAAATCTTAACAAGATTTCAGATCGTGGTCAAAACCCTTAATGAGAAATCAATAACTCTATGGGTGAATATTTATTTATTGTATGGCAAAAATCAAACTTAATCTAGAGCATAGTCAGGGAATTCATGTTGCTTAGCAATTTCTTTGTTTTTAGGATAAACAATTAGAGAATTTATCTTCACTATTTGATTAGAATATTTGTAAGTATTCTACTCTCATTCTGGCACTATGCTTTTCATGGAGGAGCGATGGAGTTGGGATGTCTTCTTCCTTAAAGAAAACTACATTTAAGGATGCAATTTGATCCAAGTCACCTCCTTGAGCTACTCAATCCCTTGTGATGCCTAGCCCATATAAAGTGGAGAAATTGAACGAGATGTCAGCATTGAAGATCCCCTATCCAAAGGTTAATGAGAACCATTATTCTTATACATTAGATTCAATAATTTGTTGTTTCAATGGGTTATTCCCTCGTATAGTGGATCTACTACGGTGAATTCATTCAAACTAGACCAAACATTGTGAGGTATATTTTTGTTCCAATGGGTTCTTAGTAGTCATGTTTTTTAATCATGATTATTATTAGAAATATCTTGATGAGTGGCCTTGGTTGTGGAGCAGAGAACAAGTAATTTTTTTTTTTTTTTATGCATTAGGAAATTAAAAAAATCACAATTTATAGCAACATCATTGACATACCATCCCATATATTAATGCATTAAAAATTAATCACAACACAAGGCCGACACATCATCACCATGAATAACGATACACATGTCGATGCACTAACACAAATAAATAGTAGCACATAAGCATTGCATTCATACAACTAGTAATGATGCATAAACAATACGAATCATAAATCTCTCAACTCATCTATAAAGATAAACATTAGATAACACCAGGATAACATGAGATAACATAATGACAACTTAAGGATTATAAAGATAATCATAAGAATGACATAAGATACTACCCGCCCATCCTACCTTGCAAGGTTAGGACCTCCAGGACACATAAGCAACGCTCAAGCCCAGGTTCCAATTGATTTTAACCATTTAAGGTCTGAGGGTTGGCGATTGTTATGAGGAACAAGGAGGTGTCGACATCCCACTAACATAATGAAGTCCCAACTAACTATGCTAAGTCAAAAACATCAATGGTAATCAATTTCATCAATATGCCAATCCTAACCACAATTAAACAAGGTGTGCGGGTAATCATTCGCATAACACATCATAGACCACATTAATCCAAGGCACAAAAGCAATTATCAGTTATATTCTAGGCGCAAATCCCCATCACAATATGCAATCATCTGTCATAATAAATTTCATTCCGTGCAAGAAGACAAATATCTAACATCATACATTACATTAAATTTGCAATGCACTCAAGGAGTCTAATTCCTCGATTAGTCATACATCACATTATTGAATTGCACGCGAACATCCTATTCAATTAATCCATCATTTACACATCAAAAATTCAAGACACATGAGATATCAATTTTATTTTGCAAGGCGCAAGATAATACCATTAATAAATCATTCATACTTCAATAATATTAAATTGCAATAGTAGCCAATCACCAATCATCCGCACATTGCATTCATTCAAGGCGCAATATAATTATCAATTAAATCTAAAGCGCAAGGAGTCTAATATAATAATTTCAAGGCACAAATGAATAATTACAAGCAACATGTGTCAACCTTATTCAAGGCGCGCGAGATATAAACACTAATAAATTAATTCAATCAACCTCACCAACCTTGCTAGATTACGTAGTGATCTGAATGATGATTGATACAATTTAAATTATGTAATGTACATTGTAAATTATTTAAATTATGTGATGTAATGGGATATGCCTACTTGTAAGGGGGTTAAATGTACACTGCAAGGTTGAGAGCGCCAAAACATATTACATCGTAGGCACAACTTAAAAAATTTCGAGTAAGCAATGTAAAATGCCAGGATTCCCCCCCCAGCACACAGGCATCTACACCGGAAAAAATGCATGGAAGGGCAAGGTACCATAGAATCCCTTATTGGATAGATGTTGAGCTCTTGGCAGCAAATTTCAGTGCATGAAGGTGGAAAAAGTTGAGCCTTGGGTAGAGAAATTCAAGTGTGAGAAGATACTCTTGCTAAGATGAAATCGCTCAGACCATGTCACCCAGACAAACTCGTGAGTTGCCTTTGGGGCTGGGCGAATGCCCTGGGATAAGTTCGCTCGGATAAATTTCGTTTCAACTCCATAAATTTCTACAGAAAAAAAAAAGTAGAGATGAAGGGATCACTTGATAAAAAATTAAGGGAGAAACGTTGCTCAACATTAAAGAGAAATGTTGGGCAATAAGGGAAAAGGGTTCACTAAGCAAGGTAACTAAATCACCAAGTAAAAACTTTGAAAATGTTGAGCATGAAGGGTAAATTCGTTGTGGTAAAGATTTAAAAACTCTTAGCATGAATGATAAATTCGCTGGGTATAGATTTAAAAATTTTGAGCAAGAAAGGTGGATTCGTTGTGGTAAAGATTTAAAAATGCTTAGCATGAACAGTAAATTCATTGGGTAAAGATTTAAAAATGTTGAGCATGAAAGGTGGCTTTGTTGCGGTAAAGATTTCAAAACGCTTAGCATGAATGGTAAATTCGCTGGGTAAAGATTTTTAAAATGTTGAGCATGAAAGGTGGATTCGTTGTGGTAAAGAGAGAGGGGTGGGGGCATCACCCTGGGTTTTCCAAAACACAGAGAAAGAGTCCACAATAATTATAAAGAAAACAACACAGAGGGAAAGTATTGCAAAGGAATATTTTATTGGGGAGTAAGACAATGGGGTGCAATCCAGGCCAGCAATAACCACAACGCAGAGGTAAGGGATCACTCACCTATCGCTGAGTAAAAACGTAAATGATATGCTGGGAAAAACAAAAATTGTGCTATGTAAAGAAGGTAAGAAATTTTAGGTTTATGGGAGCTAACCCACTGTAAAAAGGGAGAAGTGAAACACATACCAAAAGGTTATCTCACTTACACATATTTCAGGAAACAATGCAGACCCAACCCCATTAAATTTCGGAGCCAAATACATGCTTAGTCGAATCTCAGTAAAATATTACACCTTGAATAAAATTTCCAGAAAAGCGTATGCAATAGAATTAAACTACAATTAAATTGAAACTAAATGATGCAATCTTAGTTTAGGATTATCGTAACCGGAGGTGAAGAATCTGAAGTTGTTATTCTGTGCTTGCGCTCCCTCCTGTCTTCCTCTTGCTAAATGTGAAGACCTCACCGATACCTCCCAACCAACGCTAGGGGTACTCTTCTTTCCCCTTAGCCCCTCGAGCCGCAAAGGGGCCACACGCGCAAAACCATAGAAAAATCTAGCTCTCAACTAGCCTCGCAAGGTTGAGCTACCACTCTCTTTTAGAGTTGGGTATCCAAACTCCCACAAGAAAAATCAGTCAAAGAAATTACGACAGCATAACCTTATGCATACCGATCATCATCCCTTTTTCCTCCTTACTAGTTGTTGTATATAAGTTTTCCAAGACACAATACTTTTGCACATTTTAATTCACTTTTTAATTAATAAATTTTAGAATTCTCCCTACCCCATACACTTGTCACCCTCTCAATAGATGCACAAGAAAATTTCCAAAATTTTAATTAATTAAAATTCACATTCCCTCACATCGCCTAAAATCACTCCTTAAATCACTCCTTGTTGTCTTTTATTCCTCTATTCCTAATCTAAGAATGACACCTTTCTAATTATGTGTGGATTTAAAAATGGGATTCTTCTCTAGTTAACGAGACTCTAGATTCCTCTCTATGCTTACACCTTCTCTTTATATTTATTTCCTTTCTTAACCTAATTTCCAATTTAGTATTTCTTGCACATAACCATATCATCAATCTTTAGATACAACTTTTCTCCTATTTAATTCTTAACTTGATTTTTCTTCATCCCCCTTTTATTAATTTATTATTTAGTTTTTAGTCTTCTTACCCTATTTAGACTTAGGCTAAATTTTGAACTAGGCTTAGAATTTTTAAGGGGATTTTACAATTAATAAAAATTTCTCATTTAATAATTATTTTAAGGCCGACCATGTCAAAACAATTATTGTTTTTTAGGAACCTAGGTTCATTGACTCACCTTTATAAAAATAGCGATGTGCCCTTCAGGACGCACTCCGTGTTCCAAGAGTGCCACTCTCCTTTATTCATGTTTTATTTATGTGACGTGCTCCAAGGGTGCCACTCGCCTTTGACTAATTTTGGTAGTTGTCCAACCCTTGGAGTCAATATTCCATTAGGTGACCTTGTGAGAGACTTGGGGCCTCTAAGGAATAGGGACCCCACCTTATTGTGCGCCCCTTAGAATCTTTGTGAGCGACTATCTCAATCTGCCCTCGTGACATCGTGGATATCTGGAACTAGGTAATCATTAACCTACAATTCGATCCACAACATGAGTTCTAGTAGGTTGTGGTAGGGATGTTGCCACACCTCTCCCTCAATATCTGGTTGTTGTGCATGGACCCTTTGCTCCTAATGTGAGTCTAATTAGCAAGCAATCTTCATCCTACATCCATCAATAAAACATGTCAATGATCCATAAACAACATCATAATATACCCGATCATATGTCACATATGCAAAAATAAAAATACCCAAACCGTATATAGTCCACTCCCTGACTCGATCCAGAGTCTAAGGGGGTCCATTGATGCCATCGACATCCTCAATCTGTCAAGTGTCCTGCACACTTAAGAGAAACTTGTCAATAGCACATGTTTATACATAGATATCAAATAACATAACATCATAATCCAACATCATCATAAGCATCGATAAGCGAACAAACAATCATATACTAAAAATCGGATAACTTGCACGCAAGTGTCCTCAAAGAATAAGTCAAATCATGTGCGCGCAAGAGCAAGATGTTACATACACCCCCTCTTGTTTTGAACTTCGTCTCGAAGTTTCACAGTATAGGTGCAATAATAATTATTTGACAAGATCTAACATGTCTAACTATCAAACAAAAATGCAAACTACTGGCGCATATCATATGTGTCCTCCCAGGTAGCTGAGTGTGGACTATAATTGTCCCACTGGACTTTGTCCTGATCGATTGTTTGACATCGTAGTTGTCAAATGTGATGGTCCATAATGTAGATTGGCTCTGCCGTGAGCACACCCTCGTCCGACATCTGCAAGGAACTCATGTCAATCACATGTGTAGGATCACTAACATAATGTCTCAAAATAGATACATCAAAAACATCGTGCATACGCCTCAAAGAATCAGGAAAGGCTAGTCTATAGGCCACAAGCCCTTTCTTTTCCACAAATTTGAAAGGTCCCACAAACCTAGGAGAGAGTTTAGCACCCTTTCCAAACTTGATCGAACTCTTGTGCAGTTTCACCTGCAAGAAGATTTGATCACCAACTTCATAACTTTGGTCTACACGATGCACACCAACAAAGCTCTTATGTCGATCCTGCGCTTCCTTGATCCTTTGTCTTATCATTTGCATTGTATCTCCCATTTATTGGATCACTTCTAGTCCTACTAAGACCCTATCCTCAATTTGATCCTAGCTCAAAGGCGTATGACGTGGTCGCCCGTAAATAAGCTCAAATGGCGCCATCTTAATGGTGCTCTGATAGTTGTTGTTGTATGAAACTCTACCAGGGGTAAGAACTCCTCCCAATGCTTATGCTGGTCCATCATGTACATACGCAACATATCTTCCAAGATTTGGTTCGTTCTTTTTGTTTGCCCATCTATTTCTGGGTGATACGCGGTACTAAAGTTAAGTTGGGTTCCCAAGGCCTCTTGGAAACTAGTCCAAAATCGTCCTATAAACATTGATCCTCGATCATATATGACCCTCTTAAGCACACCATGCAATCTCACAATCTCATTGATGAAAACTCTATCTATGTATGGCACATGATACATTGTATGCATAGGGATAAAGTGTGCACTCTTCGTTAAAGTGTCAACTACCATGAAAATCAAGTCTTGCCTCCTTGCCATCAGTGGCAATCCAACAATAAAGTCCATCGAAATGACCTCCCATTTTGATTTCGGGATAGCGTGTGGATGTAGTAATCCAGTTGGATGTCTATGTTCAGCCTTCACTTGCTGACATTCTAAACATCTCTCCATGTAGTTGATTATGTCCACCTTCATTCCTTTCCAGAAGAATAAGGGCTTAAGGTCTGCCCTCATCTTCGTGACTCCTGGATGAGCCATGTACACTTCTCTATGAGCTTCGTTTAAGATCAAAATTCTCAAATCGTCGTTAGGCGGTACGCAAATCTGGTTATTAAGCCTCATTAATCCGTCATTGTCTACATTAAATCCCTCAAATTTTGGTACCAACATGGTGTCTTGTCTGATATTTTCCTTAACCTCTTTATACTAGTCATTGTTGCGTTGTAAAGATAGAATATTTTCCTGAAGATTCATCTAAAGAGGTATTACCGAAAAATATGCATGGTCTTTGAATCAACGCATCTGCCACTCTGTTCATTATTCCTTTTATGTAGGTAATCTCGAAATCGTACTTGCTAAGCAATTTCGACCAATGCCTATGATGCGCGTTCAAGTCACTTTGCTTAAAAATGTGCTACAAACCACAGTGGTTTGTTTTCAGTTCAAATTTCCATCCAATCAAGTAGTGTCTTTACACTCTCAAGGCATACACAATGGCCAATAACTCCAAATCATGTGTTGCGTAGTTCTCCTCATGATTTCTTAACTTCCTTGATATGTAAACGATCACACGATTGTCATGCATGAAGACTCCGCCTAAGCCTTCCTTGGATGCGTCTGTGCATACTAAGAAGTCCTCGTCCATGTCAGGGACTTTTAGTATCGGCGTTGTCGCCAACAACTCCTTGAGCCTTCAAAATGCTTCCGCACATTTCTTGGTCCATACAAACTTCTTGTTTTTCTTCTGCAATTCCGTAATTAGATTTTCTATCTTTGAAAAACCTTCGATGAACCGTCAATAATATCCCACTAAACCCATGAAGCTACGTACTTCATGTATGTTCATCGGCACAGGCCATTCAATAATAGCCTCTACCTTCATTGGATCTACAACGATACCTTCGTCGGAGATAACATGCCCTAAATAATGAATCATCGATTGATAAAAAGATCATTTCGACAGTTTCCCATATAATTTGTTCTCTCATAAGCACTATAGTACCAAGTGAAAATGTTCGTCATGTTCTTCCATAGTTCAAGAATATATCAAAATGTCATCAACGAATACTTGAACAAACTTGTCCAAGTATTCGCGGAACACCCCATTCATCAAGCTCATGAATACCTCTGGGAAATTTGTTAGTCCAAACGGTAACACAGTAAAATCGTAATGTCCAAACCTCATCTTGAATGCAGTCTTAGGAATGTCTTCCTCCTTGATCCGTAATTGGTGATATCCTGATCTCAAGTTGATCTTCAAAAACACCGTCGCGCCTTTCATTTGATCAAACAAATCATCTATTCTTGGCAACAGATATTGGTTCTTGATCATTGCCTTGTTGAATTGACGATAGTCAATGCAGAGTCTCTGTGACCCATCTTTCTTCTGTATGAAAATAATAGGCACACCCTAATGTGACACACTTGGATGTATAATTCTTAGGTCCAACAACTCATTCAATTGCATTTTCAACTTCTAGGGTTGACATCCGATAAGGTGTTCTTTCTATTGGTTAAGTTCCAGGTTTTAGGTCGATGGTAAATTCCAATCCCCTTTCGAGCGGCAACCCTGGTAACTCTTCTGGGAATACGTCTGCAAACTCTCATACTACCAGAATGTTTTCTAGTCCTTCCACCACGCTCTTATCATTCAACGCTAAGATCGCATATAGCTTGCATCCTTTGCACATACTCTTTTGTAGTTGTAGGGAAGAGATGAACCTAAGTGAAACTCCATGGTTTCTTCCTACAATCACTCATCTCTGTCCCTCGTCATCGTTCAAACTTAATCGTTTCGTCTTACAGTTGAGTATCGCATCATGCGATTCCAACCAGTCCATATCGATCACTATGTCATAAGATCATGACATACTGGTTGGACTTCGTGAAAAAATATCCCAAGTTAAGGCTACAATCAATAACCTTACCTCCAACCTTTTTCTTAGCTCTCGAAGCCATTTCCACGTAGCTAAACTCTTCCTGTTCGAATGCCTTTACCTCAATTCTCTTTAGCGTTGCACCAAAAATAGAGCTCTATGTAGCACTTGGATCTATCAAAATACTAAAGTTCTGGTCAATGATGGTACCTGACATCTCGAGCGCAGTAGACTTGTGCTCGGCCTGGCGGTTATTCACCGCTGCATGAATTCGGTGGGCCTTGCTCAAATCTCCTACTATAGTGTGTTCGGCTCACCCGAATGCTCTGGCCCTCTCAACCGGGCAGTCACACTGGTAATGTGGCTCTCCACATGTCCAACATCCAGTCTTCGGTCCAGTACTCCTAGTCCCCGAAGTAGAAGTTGATGACCCACTAGCCTGGAACCCTCATTTGTTCTGTTGAATAGGCCTGAACTATTGCTGCTACGGATGACGTTGCTACTGGCATTGTGGTCCTTAGTAGGGAGTCCACTATTGAGGCATTGGTTTTCGTGAACATGGATCCTCTCAGAGTGCCTCAATATCCTGATGGATGTCTATATGGTGTCTGATGCTACTACGCACTAGATGTCGCATGTCTTGTCGGTCTCGAAGGATTCCTTTTCTCACCCCCGTTGATGATCTCTTCCTCAGCTATGAGGGCCTTCTAGAAAACATTGTGTAATGTCTAAGGCATTAATATCCTTACTTTCGCACGAATGTTGACATTAAGGCCAAACACGAACTTGTTGACCTTAAGCTTCTCGGTGTTCATATGTGGAGCATACCTAAGTAGCTCCATGAAACGGGTCTCGTACTCGGGCACCGTACGACCGCTCTGTCATAAGGAGTTGAACTCATTGAGATGACACTCAATGAATTCCTTAGACAAACACCTCTCTCAGAACTGCTCCTCGAATAATTCCCATTACACATCTTTGACGACCATGTTCAGTTGTGGCAGGAGCGTCTTCCACCATGGAAGAGCACTCCCCTTCGGTTGAAATTTCACCATGAAAAATTTCATGTTGGAGGTATAGTCGTGAAGTGAAAAGCACATCACCATGTTCTCTAACCATGCCTTGGCGGCTGCGCCATCCATGGCACCCAATAACTCGGAAAACTTGACCTTCTTGAGTTCCCGGTGAATTCTACCAGTACTGGCTAAGGCGTGTTATGGACCCTCTGGGGGTACAGGCGCCCTGGCCTCATCTCTATCCAGACGACTAATCAAGGACTCTGACATCCTCTGAAAGGACCTCATCAAGCCAACCACATCGCCCACAGCAATATGTTCCTATCCAATGACTTGTTCTTCTCCTTGGGGGTTAGACCCCTCTGGCATGGATGCTAATGGAGGCGTTGCACCTCCTCCCCTAGCACCATGTCATCTGCCTTTGCGGCGTCCTCTAAACATGATTACCTACACGAATACAATTCAATGTAATTAGTGATAAATTATTAATCAAATGTTTATACAGTGGAAGGTGTAATGATCGCCAGTCGCAGGGTTGAACCCGCTCTGATACTATATGAAACGACCTCGTCGTTGTGACAAGAAAAACAACGTACAACATGTAAATTTTTTTTTGTGCGTTAGGAAATTTAAAACATCACAATTAATAGAAACATCATTGACACATCATCCCATATATTAACGCATTAACAATTAATCACGACACAAGGCTGACACATCATGACCATCAATAACAATACGCATGTCGATGCATTAACAAAAATAAATAGTATCCCATAAGCATTGCATTCATACAACTAGTAATGATGCATAAACAGTACGAATCATAAATCGCTCAACTCATCTATAAAGATAATCATCAGATAACACTAGGATAACATGAGATAACATAACGACAACTTAAGGATTATAAATATAATCATAAGAATGACATAAGATACTACCCGTCCATCCTACCCTGCAAGGTTAGGACCTCTAGGACACATAAGCAATGATCAAGCCCAGGTTCCAATTGATTTTAACCATTTAAGGTCTCAGGGCTGGCGACTGTTATGAGGAACAAGGAGGTGTCTACATCTCACTAACATAATCAAGTCCCAACTAACTATGCTAAGTCAACAACATCAATGGTAATCAATTTCATCAATACGCCAATCCTAACCACAATTAAAGAAGGCGCCCAAGTAATCATTCACATAACACATCATAGACCACATTAATCCAAGGTGCAAAAGCAATTATCAGTTATATTCTAGGCGCAAATCCCCATCACAATATGCAATCATCTGCCATAATAAATTTCATTTCGTGCAAGAAGACACATATCTAACATCATACATTACATTAAATTTGCAGTGCACACAAGGAGTCTAATTCATCGATTAGTCATACATCACATTATTGAATTGTGTGCGAGCATTTTATTCAATTAATCCATCATTTACACATCAACAATTCAAGACGCGTGAGATATAAATTTTATTTCGCAAGGCACAAGAAAATACCATTAATAAATCATTCATACTTTAATAATATTAAAGCGCAATAGTAACCAATCACCAATCATCCGCACATTGCATTCATTCAAGGCGAAATATATTTATCAACTAAATCTAAAGCGCAAGGAGTCTAATCTAATAATTTCAGGGCGCGGATGAATAATTACAAGCAACACACGTCAACCTTATTCAAGGCGCACAAGATCTAAACACTGATCAATTAATTCAATCAACCTCACCAACCTTGGTGGGTTACGTAGTGATCTGAATGATGATTGATACAATTTAAATTATGTAATATACATTGCACAATCACTCAATTGTACATCAAAATTCAATGACAATGATAATTAACAATACTTAAGTAAGTCCTTGTAGAATTAACCTTATATCATTGATACATGCTAATGATACCAATTATTATTCAAATATTATTAAAAGAAAAGCAACTATGACCACATCATCATTTTATCTAACTTAAACACCATGTATATAAAATAAAACCTTAACACTAACTACGATGACATTGATAAGTTAACTTGGTCACTCAAGTAACTAATAAATCCATATAGCACATGGCCCCTTAAATTAAATTAATGGAATTAATTTAAATTCATAACGGTAACTAGCGTAAGAGCCTTCATTAATTGAATTAAATTAAATTCCAATCTAACAATATTAAGTAATTAGAGATTATCAAGGCAAGCCGGATAGGGTAAGCGAGGTAATAACAACTGCAAGGTAAAATCCTGATAATTACTGCAATAAGAAATTTGGATTGCAAGGCAATAAGGACTGCAAGTCTGCAAGGTAATAAAAATAACTCTGCAAGGTTAAAAAAACAGGACCGCAAGGTAATAAGACAACAAAGCAATTACTTAAGAATTAAATGGGATCTGCCTACTTGTAAGGGGGTTAAATGTACACCGCAAGGCTGAGAGCACCAAAACATATTACATCGTAGGCGCAGTTTAAAAAATGTCAAGTAAGCAATGTAAAACACCAGGAGTCCCCCCCCAAGCACGTAAGCATCTACACCGGCAAAAATGCATGGAAGGGAAAGGTACTACACAATCTCGTATTGGATAGACGTTGAGCTCTTGGCAACGAATTTTGGTGCATGAAGGTGGAAAAAACTGAGCCTTGGGCAGCGAAATTCATGTGTGAGAAGATACTCTTGCTCAGATGAAATCGCTCAGACCAATTCACCCAGAAAAGCTTGTGAGTTGCCTTTGGGGCTGGGCGAATGCCGTGGGAGGAGTTCGCTTGGATAAATTTTGTTTCAACTCCATAAATCGCTACATAAAAAAAATGTATAGATGAAGGGAGCACTTTCTAAACAAATAAGGGAGAAAGGTTGCTCAACATTAAAGAAAAACGTTGGGAAATAAGGGATAAAGGTTCACTAAGCAAGGTAACTAAATCGTCGAGTAAAAACTTTGAAAACATTGAGCATGAAGGGTAAATTCGTTGTGTTAAAGATTTAAAAATGCTTAACATGAATGGTAAATTCGTTGGGTATAGATTTGAAAATGTTGAGCAAGAAAGGTGGATTCCTAGTGGTAAATATTTAAAAATGCTTAGCATGAACGGTGAATTCGTTGGGTAAAGATTTAAAAAATTTGAGCATGAAAGGTGGATTCATTGTGGTAAAGATTTAAAAATGCTTAGCATGAACGGTAAATTCATTGGGTAGAGATTTAAAAATGTTGAGCATGAAAGGTGGATTCGTTGTGGTAAAGAGAGAGGGTGGGGGCATCGCCCTAGGTTTCCAAAACACCGAGCAAGAGTCCACAATAATTATAAAGAAAACAACACGGAGGGAAAGTATTGCAGAGGAAGATTTTACTGGGGAGTAAGACAATGGGGTGCAATTCAGGCCAGCAATAACCGCAACGCAGAGGCAAGGGGTCACTCACCTATCACTTAATAAAAACGAAAATGATATACTGGGAAAAACATAAATTTCATTGTGTAAAGAAGGTAAGAAATCATGGGTTTATGGGAGCTAACCCACTGTAAAAAGGGAGAAGTGAAACACATACCAAAAAGTTATCTCACTTACACATATTTCAGGAAACAATGCATACCCAATCCCTTTAAATTTTGAAGCCGAATACATGCTTAATCAAATCTCAGTAAAATATTAAACCTTAAATAAAATTTCCAGAAACGGGTATGCAATAGAATTAAACTACAATTAAATTGAAACTAAATGAGCGCAACCTTAGTTCAGAATTACCATAGCTGGAGGTGAGGAATCCAAAGTTGTTAGTCTGCGCTTGTGTTCCTTCCTGTCTCCCGCTTTCTAACCATGAAGGCCTCACTGGTACCTCCCAGCCAACGCTAGGGGTACTCTTCTTCCCCCTTAGCCCGCTGAGCCGCAAAGGGGCCACGCATGCAAAACTAGAGATAAATATAGCTCCCAACTCACCTCGCAAGGTCGAGCTACCACTCTCTTTTCGAGCTGGGTATCCCAACTCCCACAAGAAAAATTAGTCAAAGAAATTCTGGTAGAATAACCTTACGCATACCAGTCATCATCCCCTTTTCCTCCTTACCAGTTGTTTTATATCATTTTCCCAAGACACAATCCTTTTGCACATTTTAATTCACCTTTTAATTAAGAAATTTTAGAATTTCCCCTCCCCCATACACTTGTCACCCTCTCACTAGATGCACAAGAACATTTCCAAAATTTTAATTAATTAAAATTCGCATTCCCTCACATCGCCTAAAAACGCTCTTTAAATCACTCCTTGTTTTTGTTTATTCCTTTATTCGTAATTTAAGACTGACACCTTTATAATTCTGCGTGGAGTTAAAAATGGGATTCTTCTCTAGTTAACTGGACTCTAGATTCCTCTCTATGCTTACACTTTCTTTTTATATTTATTTCCTTTCTTAACCTAATTTCCAATTTAGTATTTCTTGCACATAACCATATAATTAATCTTTAGATAAAACTTTTCTCCTATTTAATTCTTAACTTGATTTTTCTTCATCCCCCTTTTATTAATTTATTATTTAGTTTTTAGTCTTCTTACCCTATTTAGACTTGGCTAATTTTTTTAACTAAGCTTAGAATTTTTAAGGGGATTTTACAATTAATAAAAAATTCTCATTTAATAATTATTTTAAGGCCGACCATGTCAAAACAATTATTGTTTCGTAGGCACCTAGGTTCATTGACTCACCTTTATAAAAAATAGCGACATGCCCTTCAGGACGCACTCCGTGCTCCAAGGGTGCCACTCACCTTTATTCATGTTTTATTTATGCGACTTTCCCTTCAAGACGCACTACGCGCTCCAAGGGTGCCACTCGCCTTTGACTGATTTTCGTAGTTGTCCAACCCTTGGAGTCAATACTCCATCAGGCGACCTTGTGAGAGACTAAGGGCCTCTAAGAAATAAGGACCTTGCCTTATTGCGCTCCCCTTAGAATCTTCGTGAGCAACTGTCTTAGTCTTCCCTCACGACATCGTGGATCTCTCGAACTAGGTAATCACTAACCTACAATTCGAGCCACGAAGGGAGTGCTAGTAGGTTGTGGCAGGGTTGTTGCCGCACCTCTCCCTCAATATCTAGTTGTTGTGCATAGCCTCTTTACTCCTAATGTGAGTCTAATTAGCAAGCAATCGTCATCCCACATCCATTAATGAAACATGTCAACGATCCATAAACAAGATCATAATATACCAGATCATATGTCACAAATGCAAAAATAAAAATATCCAAACTGTATATAGTCCACTCCCTGACTCGATTTGGAGTCCTAGGGGGTCCATTGATACCATCGATATCCTCAATCTGTCAAGTGTCTTGCACACTCAGAAGAAACACGTCAATAACACCTATCTATACATATATATCGAATAACATAACATCATAATCCAACATCATCGTAAGCATCCATAAGTGAACATACAATCATATACTAAAAACCGAATCACTTGCACACAAGTGCCCTCAAAGAATAAGTCAAATCATGTGTGCAAAGAGCAGGATGTTACAGTTTCTAGACTTCAACCCCTCCACTATGGTAGTAACTAGAATGCCAGTTTGGGTCCTCTTCCCTTATCTACCACTTCCTTTTTGACATCTATTAATCTTGGAAGATATTGGAAATACTTTGGGAAAATTTTTAAAGACAAAGGTTGAGAGGGACAATTTGGGTATTTATACTTTTGCTTAAATATTTGTGAAGATTGATCTTAGCAAAGGTCTTCTAGACAAGATAATTATAAAGCAGGTAAAATTTGAATGGACATGGGTCTTGGATTATGAAAATACAACATTTAGGTGTTGGATTTGTTATTTACAAGAATCGTGTCCTCAAGAATGATTCCATTCAAAGAGGAAAAAGGATCATCATTCCAAATTCAAAAGTTTGTAGCTATATGATCTTTCACTCTCAGATGATGAAGACCATACACCTACTAAAAAGGTAGAGAAAAGTAACAATGAAGAACCCACAAAGAATATTAAAGAAGTAAAATGGTCTTTGGAGGGTCAAGAAAAAGTATTGAATAATGGAATTCCCCCAATGGAGATAGTTGTAAATGAAGTACCGATAGGAGGAATGAAAATATCTCATGGATCTAAAAATTCTAAGTCTGATAAGGAGTTGGATTTGATTACAAATTCAAGATATCCTCTACAAGTAGTTGTTACATGCCATCATTAAAGGGGATGGATAGAGGTAAAAAAGAATAAAGGGAAAAAATGTTAGATTAAAGTCAATGGTCCTGGTTAGTTTTGTGACACTTCTTGTAGGTGCATTTCTTTTTTCTCTAAAATGAGTTTAGTGAGAACTCTATATGGATATTTATGAATGCACTAGGAGAAGATGCAAAACATAACTTCTTTTCTTTTTCTAAACAAGATGTTACGTTTATTTATTTATTTATTTTTTGAGGAAAATAATATGTGTGTCTGCATTTGTCAATTAGGTTTAGATTGGGTGGTTAAGTTGTTATCCTCTCTATCTAGGTTTAAATCCCATTGATGCCATGTTTTCCCCTCGTTGGCCAATTAAGGCTGGCAAGGTACCAATAATCTCACTCTCACTTAAGTTCGTTAGGATGGGATGCGATATTTCCAAACATTTAGTCAGTTGGATCTAGCTTGGGTGGTTTAGTGGACAAGTTGTTATCCTCTCCACCTAGGTTCAAATCCTACTAGTGACATGTTTTTCCCTTGTGGGTTGATTGGGTCTAGAAAGGTATAATAAATCTCACTCTCACTTAAGTGCTTGAGGGTGGGTTGAAATGTTTCCAAACATTTTAAGCCCAGTGGGCTAGTTTGAATGGTTGATTGCTTTGACTTTCATGTAGAAGGTATTGGGTCAATTCCTCGAGATGGTTTCTTCTATTGTGTGCCTCACTTGATGTTCCTATGGGTCAAGCGCCTTAATCAACATCAACAAGTTTGCATTAGGTACCATACATGAAAGCAACGAAGTGATTAGAAGTTTCCTCATGAGGTGTTCCTTGGAACACACACATGTTTTCCAAAGACCCCCCCTCTCTCTCTCTCTCTAGAGAGAGAGAGATCAACCAATTGTCGCCAATGTTTACTAGGGATGCCATCCATAAATATGGGGAAGCATTTCTTGGATATATATATATATAAATGAAAACCTCATGAGAAAACCCCTTAGCACTTCCCACTTTTCATGGATGGTGCCTAGTGTAAACTTGTCTCCACTGGTTATGATGCCTAAAATTGAAGGGATATCAAGTGAGGCATGCAATGGAGGAAACCAACCTGGAAGATCAACCCTAAGACCTCCTATGTGAAGCTTGCACTCAACCACTCGAGCTAGCTCACTAGAATAACTAATTGTGTGCATGTGTGTGTGTAAACTTCTGATCTACGACCTCCCCATTGTAAACATGTCTTAGGTGGATGGTACCAATTGGTTAGACCATCCCCATGAGGCATGCTATCAATGGGGAGTCCATAGGTCATATGTTCAAATCTAGTTGGGTTCATTAGGGTTATCAATTCTTATTGAGATTGGTGGTTGAGATGTCATTCAGATATTCCAAGGAATATTGGGGGATCTCGTGAGTTTTTCTTTGGAAAAAAAATAAAAGATGGAGTTTCAAGCCTAAGGGGTTATCTAAACTACTTGTTACCAATATTATTGGGTATTTAGCTAGTTTCAAATCCTCCTTGTTTTGAGAAATTATTCTACATTGACAGGTTTACTAGGGATGCACTCTCACTACCTCACTGGGGTTTACTAGTTCTCACTACCTTTGTGTGAGACTCCAACAAGAAAGTGAATTTCAAGGAAGGTGAATCCTTCTTTGGTAAAGGGAAAGATGAGGAAGCGTGGAAGGAAGATGATGTAGAGAACAATGGCTCTAAGGTAGTAAAGGGGGAACCAAAGGAGGATTCAAAAGTTAAATATAATGTTTGATCATAGGCTCGTTTCTATTTAGTCCTTGGATTTTATGTTTTTGTTGCATGTTTAATCTCTCTAACTAGGCCGGTTTTGGTTTTTTTAGATAGATCAGACTCTTTGCTTTAATTTGGTTTAATTTGGTATTCTTAGATAGATCTATCAATCTAACTCTTTACTTGGTTTGAAGCCTACATTGATATTTTACAAGCAACACAATACTCTCCATGTATGTAAAATTTTAGTCTCCATACACTCTTGTTAATATAAAATTTTTCTTTTTAACAATCTACAATTAGTTAGTTAGATTGATTATATAATTCACATTTTATATAGTTTTTACTTTAGATTTTAAAAAGAAAACATATAAAAATAAAACAAATAAAACAAGTTCCCATCACTAGAAAACGCCCATCATGAAGGGATAGGTCACCAATGGGTAGATTGTTGTCAAATGGGGCCATAGGATGTGTTGTCTCATATTAGCAGTTATTTTCCAATGAACAAGAGCCAACTAAAAGACCCACCCCATTTACCATTTGAGAAACTCCTATCTAACAGAGAACAATCATGTCAAATCACTTTTTTCCAAACAAGGTCATCCGATGAGTTGTCCCCCATTAGAGACCCCCTTTATATTCTCATGGCATTTATATTTACAATATTTAAGTCATCTCAATTATAATTGTTTATTGAAATTGTATTGTAGTTATTAGTCCATGTCGAAGGGAAAGACTATAGTGATGAGTTAGTCATTGACTAACTATTAGTTGTATATTTGATTTTTATTTTTTTTGATCTGCAATGTTTAACATAGGGAAATCTGGAAAATAATTTTTGTTAGAATTAAAATAAATTAAAAACATTTTTTTCTTCAATCCCATTCGACTTCAACTTTTAAGTCTTTTTGCAGCAGTTACAACATGAATTAATAGCCACTGTCACTTGCATTAATGTTAGTTCCATGTCACTGTCAGCATCGAGTGTAGATTTCCTCGACTACAACACGTACACCTACCACACAGATGTCATAAATATTTCCCATCGCCTCTACAATTGCTACACCGCCTTCTTCCACTACCTTGAGCAAGCCTGTTGTTGTTGTCTAGAAGCGAAGGTTGGCCTATTAGAAGGTTGATACTTGTGTTGGGATTTGAGTCATAGTGAGCTACTAGACAAGAGTCACTTGCAGAGGCTATCACGTTACAAGAATAAATCTCTGGTTTGTGCATTGAAAACCACATCGTCTCGCCCGCATTGGATCCTCTAATACAACTACCACTCTTGCAACAATTCAATGCCTCATGGTTTCCATTATGCACGATGAAATCCCAAATCGATCGTCTCCCCAGGGCTATGGATCATGCAATATCATTGGTAAGTACCCATCTGCGACATCACAGTGAAAAATTAATGTCCCACAGACGTTATTTAGTGAAATTTGTCTTATTTTTAGTTAAATTTCAGTGGTAAATTTGGAAGAAAATAAGATGTTAGGCATGGTTTCATACACAAAATTATCAAGGAAATTTTGGGTTTATTTTAGGTTTCTAAATAAACCCAAAATCTCCAAAAATATTTAAACAACCTGCAATTATATCAAATTTAATTTTTTTACTTTACCTGATTCCAACCATACCCTGTTGATAACAATTACACTACTTCAATGTTACAATAGTAGATGGCACTGACTATGTAAGCAATGGGGACTGTAAAACGAACATAAACTACTCAAGACATGAATCTTACCTGGTTGGGCATACAAACAAGAACATCTCCACTCATGCTTACATTAAGGCCGAGAGGAGCGCTTCCAACCATCTTTGAGTCTTCCCATGACCCATTTGAATGCATACATTTTATCCATCCATCTCGGGCGGTAGTGTAAATTAATCCCTAGCTGAAATGTTCCTAAATTGGTTAGTCTAGGAAACACTGCTAAAATGACAAGTCCACTGTCTGATCTGAAACTATGGGGGTTTATGGATGCGTTTGAGTTAGTGTTTTAACATGCTTGATGATTTTCGCATGTGTGTTTCATTCAATTAATGTTTAGGCAGAATATATGATGCATAAAGAATAAGGAACACACACCATCTCATTCAYATGTATCATGAGGGAAATAACAAGAAATACAATAATGTGCTGGAAGTAGATAAAATCGTCAGCTAGATCTCATGGATCATCATTGAAATAAAMGAAACTAATACAAAATACCCGTGGTAAGAAGATGAAGGCAGATCTATGCATGCACAGATAGATTGACAAAAATATGCAATTCTGGAAACTCACGAGAACTGTTGCGACTCTGGAAAACTCGCCTTGGTGGCTATACTCGACARAATCGCCTGGAAACTGTCCCAAACTGAGCGCCCTGGCCTCTAGGCTGCTTCTGATGAAAKATGAACTAACRATCGTGTTGATATTATGGTAGCTTTGGGAGGTATTAACCTCCATGTGTAACCCTGACAAGAATAGAAAATTATGGGAAGCAAGAAGAAACCCTAAAGCATTGGACATAACCCTAGAAGACAAGTTGGCTAAAGGAAATATTTAACATAGAGTTTTTATCCTCCATAATGATAATTTTTCCCAGACAGCTATGGAGGACTAGTATAAATGTAGGATGCCATAGCTCATTTGAAAGACACAACTCGCAACTGCAGAAATCTAGTGCGCACTGCATAAATTCAGTAAGTGTGCAAGTCTGGAGAGTAGTTGTAGCAGCAGCTACTACAACTAGTATTTTTAGTTTTAGGCTTGGAATTTATCTTAATTATGGTTTGGACTTTTAGCTTGGTACACTAGCCCTGGAGAGTGGTATGATACCTTGATTGGCTTTTGGACCTAGGGTTTGCTTCCAGAATTACTCTCTATGTCAAGGTTAAGGTGCTCGGGGGTGGCTTCGACCTATGGTTGGTTGAAAATATTGCTATATTGCCTATGGTTAAATGAACACACCTATTATCTCTAACAGGTTATGGGCCCACACTATCTTCAGAGAATCTAACCACTGGAAGATAGATTGGGAGGTTTTCGCTCAGTTACAGTTGCAGTTGCAGTCAAAGTTTTTGTTGCAGCAACGAAACCCTAAGCCTCTTGTTAAGACACCTTAAGTGAAGATATTTACCTAATTTTTGGATAGCTTAGTGCGCCCTAACCTAGATCACCTTCTGGTACTGTCAACAAGCTAAGACGTCAATTTTGAGTTTTTGGTCATAGTCAAAGGTTGACCAAGTCAAAGCAGTCATGACCTACTCTACAAAGTCAGAAAACAAGATAGAAGGGGATTCTAACTTCAGAGCATGGAAGCCAAGGATTGATCTCATCCTTTCCAAGAATAAAGTGTTGGATATCGTGAAAGGAAAAATCATGGAACCATAGATTAAAGAAGGAAAAGAGAAGGAACCTCAGAACGTTGCAGTTATGGAGAAGTTCAAAGACAATGAAATAAATGCCAAGATTATCATAATGGACTATGTAAAAGACCACTTGATACCATGCATCTAAGAATATGTACGATGCCCTAACTAACCTCTTCTCAGTCAGAAACATTGGACAAGTAATGAGTCTGAAGAATGAACTATGTGACATGAAAATGAATGATGATGACAACATAACATCATACCTTGTGAGAATCTCTCAGTTAAGAGATAAACTACAAGCTATTGAAGAACTCATTTCAGAGAAGGAACTGGTAAATATAGTACTCAATGGTCTTCCCAAGATATGGGATGCATTTTCTGCAAACATGAACACAAGAAAGAAGTATCTCACATTTGAAGAACTTTGGACTTGTTGTGCACAAGAAGAATCAAGGATTAACGCAAAAGATAAATCCCAAAAGAAATACGATGATCAATCTTTCACATCAAAGTTCAAGAATTTTAGGAATAAGAAGAAGTTTGGCTCAAGGAAGAAACCAAATCAAGAAAAGGATATGTCAAAGATACAATGCTTCAACTGTCAAAAATATGGTCACTACAGGAACCACTATCCTGAGTTAAAGAAAAGGAAGGAAACAGACGAAGAAATTGTTTTCGAAGAAAGGGAAACCTCAAAGAAAGTCAAGCAGAATAAAGAAAACTTCTTCTTCTTTGTCAAGGTAACAATATTATTCAAAGCTCTTGTATATACCATGTTTACATAGTTCTTGTACATATCATGTATATCTAATTCTTAGAAGAAAATATGTTACTTATGGAAGAATAAAGGGATACATATTGCTATCACGATGACTACAAGCCAAGCAATACACATGAAAAGATGAAGCACGTTGACAATCTTTGGTAACAATTCCTATGGAAACTATTATATAAGTAACAACTACAAGATAAGCCAAAATCAGAATCAAACCTGAAGAGACCCAGAAGAAGTCAAAACAAAAATAAGTCAGCAACCAAGAAGAAATTAGAAAAAGACTTGTGACACCTTGCGGAAGGAAATAAGAATGCAGACATAAGCGTGGACTATCTTAGATGGAGGGAGATGATTACAGAATTCCAAAAGAAGAGCATGCATGAAGAAAGGATTAGGAGGGAGATAATCCTAAATAATATGATCCATTGAGGATTATGAATTATCTATCCATGTTCCCATTGAAAGTAATAGCCATGAAAAGCAACACATGTTCAGTGTGACTATAGAAAAAGTCTTCTTCAAAAATAAGCCTTAAAGTATCCTAGTTGTCCATCTACATCCATGATCCTATGATGAAAGGAAGAAGTTGGAATCTCCAGGGCACATAATCTATAGAAGACCCATGGACCCAAGAGCTAAAGAGAGACCCGAGGAAGAACATGAAGATTCCAAGAAAGAAAGAAAAGCCAAAACAACCAGTTATTATACCAAGAATCACAAGACTACCAGCTTGGTTTGAACTCACTAAGAAGCAATCAAGCAGAATAAATGGAAGTTATGATAAAGAACAGTGTGAAAAAGACTTATGAATGGAAGCATTGTAAGATTCATAGGTTCTTCCAGAAGGAGGGAGAAGGCTATGACAACAACTTGTTCTAGATATACCTCTTGTAGTATCCATGGATTGTAATTTAGATATAAAATAATGTTCTTCCCAATAAAGCAAGTGATAAAGAAGCTTATACCAGAAATAGACCCATGTATGCAGATATAAGAAGACCTTGTATGGATTCAAACAACTTGATGCACAATATCTCATATACAACATAAGCATGGTGAAAACTTTCTATGACAAAGATAGTGTATCAGAATAGCTACTTAGAAGTCTAGGATGATGGATTGATAATCCATGGCAAACTCTCATGATGACAGAAGAAGTGCTACTTGTATATGTTTCAGTTTGAGCCTTGCCACGATGTCATGAGCTAGCAGGAAACAAAAGTGTTGAATTCGACCATGATATATTGTAATGATCAAAGCTATATGAAGCCTTCAGAGAAAACCAATGCTCCATGACATACCGAAGTACATTAAGATCAAGCATTACATTCTCCGTGATGAAGTCCGGAAAAGAGAAGTGGTTCTCCATTATATCTCCACAGATGAATAGATAGCAGATATTTTGGTAAAGCCTCTGTCCAAGATGAAAAAGTTGCGTACTTAAGAAACAAGTGTGGGCTCGTGGAGACGACTTCCTTATTGAAAAAGGAAGAGATTATTCCCAGGTTGGGAGGTAGCATTGATGTGTTATTGATTTATGGACAATAATTTTCCAGTTCAAAAAATGGTCCAGGATGAGCAGTTCCTTTCCAGTTTGGAAAGTGGTTTTAGATTTCTCACAGATAGGCATTTTCCAGTTCGGAAAATGGTCCAGATCGGAAAATCATTTTTGCAATGAAAATGGTTTGATAGATTGTTGATGTAGCATAGATAATGATTCCCCTTATGTCTAGTGTGGAGGAATGGTCTAGGACAACCATTCTTCTTGGCAGTCACTCTGAGTAGTGGTCAAGTAGAATGGTCTGCCTCGTCGAGTAGTCATTCTTTTGAAGTTCACAGTTGTGAGCAGTTTCAAAGAGTGCTCCATTTTGGAGGTTGGTGCAGGACAGTCATTTCCATTAGGAAATGGTTCGGAAAGTCATTCCCTAGGGCAGACTCATTCTTTCCAGGTTGCATTATGATTAGTGTCGAAGGAATAGCCCAGTTAGATGAATGGTCCAGGTTCAATAAGATAATCCCTAGTCTCATGGAGACAAGTTTACACTAGGCACCATCCATGAAATGTGGGAAGTGCTAAGGGATTTTCTCATGAGGTGTTCTTGGAGGGATGCCATCCATAAATATGGGGAAGCATTTCTTCATTTTTGTTGAGGGATGCCATCCATAAATATGGGGAATAATTTCTTAAGTTTTGTTGCAAGATTTTTCTTGGATATATATATATATATATATATCCAAGAAAAATCTTGCAACAAAACTGAAGAAATTATTCCCCATATTATGGATGGCATCCCTCCAAGAACACCTCATGAGAAAAGCCCTTAGCACTTTACACATTTCAATGATGGTGCCTAGTTATATATATATATATATATCCAAGAAAAATCTTGCAACAAAACTGAAGAAATGATTCCCCATATTTATGGATGGCATCCCTCCAAGAAAACCTCATGAGAAAACCCCTTAGCACTTCCCACATTTCACGGATGGTGCCTAGTGTAAACTTGTCTCTATTGGTTATAATGCCTAAACTTGCAGGGATATCAAGTGAGGCATCCAATGGAGGAAACCAACTTGGAATATCAATCCTAAGACCTCTTATGTGAAGCTTGTAGTCAACCACTCGAGATAGCTCACTAGAATAACTAATTGTGTGCATGTGTGTGTAAACCTCTGATCTATGACCTCCCCATTGTAAAAATGTCTTAGGTGGATGGTCCCAATTGGTTGGACCATCGCCATGAGACATCCTATCAATGGGGAGTCCATAGGTCATATGTTCAAATCTAGTTGAGTTCATTTGGGTTATCAATTGTTATTAATATTGGTGGTTGAGATGTCATTCAAATATTCCAAGGAAGAGTGGGGGATCTCGTAAGTTTTTCCTTGGAAAAAAAATATAAGATGGATTTTCAAGTCCAAGGGGTTTTCAAAACTAGTTGTCATCAATATTATTGGGTATTTAGCTAGCTCTAAATACTCCTCGGTTTAAGAAATTATTCTACATTGACAGGTTTACTAGGGATGCACTCTCACTACCTCACTGGGGTTTACTAGTTCTCACTACCTTTATGTGAGACTCCAACAAGAAAATGAATGTCATGGAAGGTGAATCCACCTTTAGTAAAGGGAAAGATGAGGAAGCGTGGAAGGAATATGATGTAGAGAACAATGTCTCTAAGGTGGTAAAGGGGGAACCAAAGGAGGATTCAAAAGGTAAAGATAATGTTTGATCATAGGCACGTTTCTATTTAGTCCTTGGATTGTATGTTTTTGTTGCATGGCCGATCTATCTAACTAGGTCTGTTTTGGTTTAATTTGGTTTTATTAGATAGATCAAACTCTTTGCTTTGATTTGGTTTTCTTAGATAGATCTATCTATCTAACTCTTTACTTGGTTTGAAGCCTACATTGATATTTTACAAGCAACGAAATACTCTCCATGTATGTAAAATTTTAGTCTTCATACACTCTTGTTAATATAAAAATGTTTTTTTTAACAATCTACAATTAGTTAGTTAGATTGATTATATAATTCACATTTTATATAGTTTTTACTTTAGATTTAAAAAAGGAAACATTTAAAAAGAAAACAAATAAAACAAGTTCCCATCACTAGAAAAGGCCCATCATGAGGGGATAGGCCACCAATGGGTAGATTGTTGTCAAATGGGGCCATAGGACGTGTTGTCTCCTATTAGCAGTTATTTTCCAATGAACATGAGCCAACTAAAAGATCCACCCCATTTACCATTTGAGAAACTCCTATATAACAGAGAACAATCATGTCAAATCACTTTTTTCCAAACAAGGTCATCCGATGAGTTATCCCCCATTAGAGACCCCCTTTATATTCTCATGGCATTTATATTTACAATATTTAAGTCATCTCAACTATAATTGTTTATTGAAATAGTGTCGTATTTATTAGTCCATGTCGAAGGGCAAGACTATAGCGATGAGTTAGTCATTGACTAACTATTARCTGTATATTTGATTTTTATTTTTTTCGATCTGCAATGTTTAACATAGGGAAATATGGAAAATAATTTTTGTTAGAATTAAAATAAATTAAAWWYWTTTTTTTCTTCAATCCCATTCGACTTCAACTTTTAAGTCTTTTTGTCGCAGTGACAACATGAATTAATAGTCACTGTCACTTTCATTAATGTTAGTTCCCTGTAACTGTCAGCATTGAGTGTAGATTTCCTCGACTACAGCGTGTACACCTACCACATAAATGTCATAAATATTTCCCATCGCCTCTACAGTTGCTACATCGCCTTCTTCCACTACCTTGAGCAAGCTTGTTGTTGTTGTTGTTGTCTGGAAGTGAAGGTTGGCCTATTGGAAGGTTGATACCTATGTTGGGATATGAGTCGTAGTGAGCTACTGGACAAGAGTCACTTGCATAGGCTATCACGTTACAAGAATAAATCTCTCTGGTTTGTGTATTGAAAACCACATTGTCTCGCCTGCATTGGATCCTCTAATACAACTACCACTCTTGCAACGGTTCAATGCCTCGTGGTTTCCATTATGCACGATGCCAACCTAAATCGATCGTCTCCCTAAGGCTTTGGCTCATGCAATATCATTGGTAAGTACCCATCTGTGACATCACAGTGAAAAATTGATAACCCATAGACGTTATTTAGTGAAATTTGTCTTCTTTTTAGTGAAATTCCGGTGCTAAATTTGGAAGAAAATAAGATGTTAGGCATGGTTTCATAGACAAAATTGTCAAGGAAATTTTGGGTTTATTTGACGTTTCTAAATAAACCCAAAATCTCCAAAAATCTATAAACAACTTGCAATTATATCAATTTTTTTTTTTTTACTTTACATGATTCCAACCAAACCTTGTTGATAACAATTACACTACTTCAATCTTACAGTAGTAGATGACACTGACTATGTAAGTAATGCAGACTGTAAAACCAACATAAAATACTCAAGACATGAAATCTTACCTGGTTGGGCATACAAACAAGAACATCTCCACTCGTTCTTACGGTAAGGCTGAGAGGAGCGCTTCCAACAATCTTCCAGTCTTCCCATGACCCATTTGAATGCATATGTTTTATCCATCCATCTCAGGTGGTAGTGTAAATTAATCCTAGCTGAAATGTTCCTAACTTGTTTAATCTAGGAAACACTGCTAAACTGACAAGTCCACTGTCTGATCTGATACTTTGGGGGTTTATGGATGCATTTGAGTTAATGTTTTAACATGCTTGATGATTTATGCATGTTTGTTTCATTCAATTATGTTTAGGAAGAATATATGATGCACAGAGAATAAGGAACAAGCACCATCTCATTCATATGTATTATGAGGGAAATAGCAGGAAATACAGTAATGTGCTGGAAGTAGATAAAATCGTCAACTAGATCTCATGGATCGTCACTGGAATACAAGCAACTAATACAAAATATCCATGATCATAAGATGAAGGTAGATTTGTGCATGCACAGATAGATCGATGAAAATATGAAATTCTGGAAACTCACGACGACTACTTCAACTTTGGAAAACTCACCCTGGTGGCTATACTCGACATAATTACATGGAAACTATCCCAAACTGAGCGCCCTAGCCTCTAGGATGCTTATGATGACATATGGACTAGCGATCGTGTTGATATTATCGTAGCTATGGGTGGTATTAACCTCCACGTGTAACCCTGACAAGAATAGAAAATTATGGGAAGCAAGAAGAAACCCTAAAGCATTGGACATAACCCTAGAAGACAAGTCGACTAAAGGAAATATTTAATATTGAGTTTTTATCCTCCAGAATGAGAATTCGGCCCAAACAGCTAAGGAGGAGCAGCATAAATACAGGATTCCAGAGCTCATTTGATAGACACAACTCACAACTACTAAAATCTAGTGCCCAGTGCAAAAATTCAGTAAGTGTGCAAGTTTGGAGAGTAGTTGTAGTTGCAACTACTACATCAAGTATTTTCAGTTTTAGTCTTGGACTTTCTCTTGGTTATGGTTTGGAATTTTTGCTTGGTATGATAGCCTCAGAGAGTGGTACGCTACCTTGATTGGCTTTTGGACCTAGGGTTTGCTTCCATAATTACTCTCTATGTCAAGGTTAGGGTGCTCAGGGGTGTCTTCGGCCTATGGTTGGTTGAAAATATTGTTATATTGTCTATGGTTAAATGAGCACACCTATTATTTCTAACAGGTTATAGGCCCACACTATCTTTGGATAGTCTAACTACTTGAAGATATATTGGGAGGTTTTTTCTCAGTTACAGTTGAAGTTGCAGTCAAAGTTTTTTGTTGCAGCAATGAAACCCTAACCCTCTTGTTAAGACACCTTAAGTGAAGATATTTACCTAATTTTTGGATAGCCTAGTGCTCCCTAACCTAGCGCACCTCCTAGTATTGTCAGCAAGCTAAGACGTCAAGTTTGATTTTTTGGTCAAAGTCAAAGGTTGGCCAAGTCAAATCAGTCATGACCTACTCTATGAAGTCAGAAAACAAGCTAGAAGGGGCTTCTAATTTTAGAGCATGGAAGACAAGGATTGATCTCATGCTTGCCAAGAATAAAGAGTTGGATATCGTGAAAGGAAAAATTGTGGAACCACATATTGAAGAAGGAAAACAGAAGGAACCTCAGAATGTTGCAGTTATGGAGAAGTTCAAAGACAATGACATCAATGCCATGAGTAGCATTGTGGACTGTGTAAAAGACCACTTGATACCCTACATCTAAGAAGACGTATGATGCCCTAACTAACCTCTTCTTAGTCATAAACATTGGACAAGTAATGAGTCTGAAGAATGAACTCTGTGACATGAAAATGAATGATGATGACAACATAACATCATACCATGTGAAAATCTCTCAGTTAAGAGATCAACTACAAGTTATTGAAGAAACCGTTTCAAAGAAGGAACTGGTAAATATAGTACTCAATGGTATTCCCAAGATATGGGATGCATTTTCCGCAAGCATGAACACAAGAAAGGAGTATCCCACATTTGAAGAAATTTGGACTTGATGTGCATAAGAAGAATCAAGTATTAATGCAAAACAAAAATCCCAAAAGAAATACGATGATCAAGATTTCATAGCAAAGTTCAAGAATTTCAGGAATAAGATGAATTTTGTCTCAAAGAAGAAACCAATCAAGAAAAGGACATGTCAAAGATATAATGCTTCAACTATCTAAAAAATGGTCACTACAAGAACCATTGTCCTTAGTCAAAGAAAAGGAAGGAAACAAACGAAGCAACAATTGTTGAAGAAAGGGAAACCTCAAAGAAAGTCAAGCAGGATAAAACAAACTTCTTCTTCTAAGTCAAGATAACAATATTCTTCAAAGCTCTTGTATATACCATGTTTACATAGTTCCTGTACATATCGTGTATATATATTTCTTAGAAGAAAATATGTTACATATGGAAGAATAAAAGCATAAGGATTGCTATCACGATCACTACAAGTCAAGCAAGACACATGAAAAGATGAAGCACGTTGACAATATTTGGTAACAATTCCTGTGGAAACTATTATATAAGTAACAACTACTAGATAAGTCGAAATCAGAATCAAACCTGAAGAGACCTAGAAGAATTCAAAACAGAAAGAAGTCAACAACCAAGAGGAAATTAAAAAAAGACTTGTGACACCTTGCAGAACATAATAAGAATGCAAACAGAAGTATGGACTATCTTAAATGGAGGGAGATGATTACGGAATTCAAAAATAAGAGCATGCATTCATGCATGAAGCAAGGATTAGGAGGGAGCTAATCCTAAATAATATGATCCATTGAGGATTATGAAGTATCTATCCATGTTCCCATTGAAAGTAACAACCATGAAAAGCAACACGTGTTCAGTTTGACTCTAGAAAAAGTCTTCTTTGAAAAGAAGCCTTAAAGTATCTTGGTTGTCCATCTACATCCATGATCCTATGATGAAAGGAAGAAGTTGGAATCTTCAGGGCATGAAATCTATAGAATACCCATGGACCCAAAAGCTAAAGAGAGACATGAGGAAGAACATGAATATTCCAAGAAAGAAAGAAAATCCAGAACAATCAATTATTATACCAAGAATCACAAGACTACCAGCTTGGTTTGAACTCACTAAGAAGTAATCGAGAAGAAGAAATGGAAGTTATGATAAAGAATAGTGTGAAAAATACTTATGAATGGAATCATTTCAAAATTCAGAGGTTCTTCCAGAAGGAGGGAGAAGACTATGCCAACAACTTGTTCCAGATATACCTCTTGTAGTATCCATGAATTGTAATTTACATGTAAAAGATTGTTCTTCCCAATAAAACAAGTGAGAAAGAAGATTATACTAGAAAGAGACCCATGTATGCAGATATAAGAAGACCTTGTATGGATTCAAACAACTTGATGCAGAGTATCCCATATACAACAGAAGCGTGGTGAAAACATTTTATGACAGAGATAGTGTATCAAAATAGATACTCATAAGTCTAGGATCATGGATTGATAATCCATGGCAAACTCTTATGATGACAGAATAAGTGCTACTTGGATATGTTTCAGTTTGAGCCTTGCCACGATGTTATGAGCTAGTAGGAAATATAAGTGTTAAATTTGACCATGATATATTGTAATGATCAAAGTTATATGAAGCCTTCAGAGAAAACCAATGCTCCATGACAGACCAAAGTACATTGAGATCAAGCATTACATTCTCCGTAATGAAGTCAAGAAAACAGAAGTGGTTCTCCATTATATCTCCACACATGAGTAGATAGCAGATATTCTGGTAAAGCCTCTATCCAAGATGAAAAAGTTGCATACTTTAGAAACAAGTTGGGGCTCGTCGAGACGACTTCCTTATTGAAAAAGGAAGAGATTACTCCCAGGTTGGGAGGGAGCATTGATGTGTTATTGATTTATGGACAATCATTTTTTAGTTCGAAAAATGGTCCAGGATGAGCAGTTCCTTTCCAGTTTGGAAAGTGGTTTCAAATTTCTGAGAAACAAGCATTTTCCAGTTCGGAAAATGGTCCAAATCGGACAGTCATTTTTGCAATGAAAATGGTTTGATAGATTTTTGATGTACCATAGACATGGATTCCCCTTATGGCCAGTTTGGGGTAATGGTCTAGGATAGTCATTCTTCTTGGCAGTAACTCTGAGTAGTGGTCAAGTATAATGGTCTAACTCGTCAGGCAAACATTCTTTCGAAGTTCACAGTTGTGAGTAGTTTCGAAGAATGGTCCATTTTGGAGATTGGTGGAGGAAAACCATTTCCATTTGGAAATGGTCCGAACAGTCATTCCCTAGGGTAGACTCATTCTATCCAGGTTGCACTATGATTAGTGCCGGAGGAATGGACCAGTTAGGTGAATGGTCCAAGTTCAACACGATAATCCCTAGTCTCGTGGAGACAAGTTTACACTAGGCACCATCCGTGAAATGTGGGCGGTGCTAAGGTATTTTCTCATGGGGTTTTCTTGTAGGGATTCCATACATAAATATGGGGAATCATTTCTTCAGTTTTGTTGCAATATTTTTCTTGGCACTTCCCACTTCCCACTTTTCATATATATATATATATATATATATATATGAAAAGTGGGAAGTGCTAAGGGATTTTCTCGTGAGGTTTTCTTGGAGGGATGCCATCCATAAATATGGGGAATCATTTCTTCAGTTTTGTTGCAATATTTTTCTTGGATATATAATATTTATTTATCCAAAGAAATATTGCAACAAAACTGAAGAAATGATTCCCCATATTTATGGATGGCATCCCTCCAAGAAAACCTCACGAGAAAATCCCTTAGCACTTCCCACTTTTCACGGATGGTGCCTAGTGTAAACTTGTCTCCACTGGTTATGATGCCTAAAATTGCAGGGATATAAAGTGAGGCATGCAATGGAGGAAACCAACCTGGAAGATCGACCCTAAGACCTCCTACGTGAAGCTTTCACTCAACCACTTGAGCTATCTCACTAGAATAACTAATTGTGTGCATGTGTGTGTGTAAACCTCTGATCTATGGCCTCCCCATTGTAAACATGTCTTAGGTCGATGGTCCCAATTGGTTGTACCATCCCCATGAGGCATGTTGTCAATGGGGAGACCATAGGTCATATGTTCAAATCTAGTTGAGTTCATTAGGGTTATCAATTGTTATTGAGATTGGTGGTTGAGTTTTCATTCAGATATTCTAAGGAAGATTGGGGGTCTCGTGAGTTTTTCCTTGGAAAAAAAATATAAGATGGAGTTTCAATCCCAATGGGGTTATCTAAACTAGATGTCACCAATATTATTGGGTATTTATCTAGTTCCAAATTCTCCTCGGTTTGAGAAATTATTCTACATTGACAGGTTTACTAGGGATGCACTCTCACTACCTCACTGGGGTTTGCTAGTTCTCACCACCTTTGTGTGAGACTCCAACAAGAAAGTGAATTTCAAGGAATGTGAATCCTCCTTTAGTAAAGGGAAAATGATGAAGCGTTGAAGGAAGATGATGTAGAGAACAATGGCTCTAAGGTGGTAAAGGGGGAACCAAAGGAGGATTCAAAAGTTAAAGATAATGTTTGATCATAGGCTCGTTTCTATTTAGTCCTTGGATTTTATGTTTTTGTTGCATGGTTGATCTATCTAACTAGGCATGTTTTGGTTTAATTTGGCTTTTTTAGATAGATCATACTCTTTGATTTAATTTGGTTTTCTTAGATAGATCTATCTATCTAACTCTTTACTTAGTTTGAAGCCTACATTAATATTTTAAAAGCAACACAATACTCTCTATGTATGTAAAATTTTAGTCTTCATACACTCTTGTTAATATAAACATGTTTTTTTTAACAGTCTACAATTAGTTAGTTAGATTGATTATATAATTCACATTTTATATAGTTTTTACTTTAGATTTTAAAAAGCAAACATATAAAAGCAAACAAATAAAACAAGTTCCCATCACTAGAAAAGGGCCATCATGAGGGGATAGGCCACCAATGGGTAGATTGTTGTCAAATGGGGCCATAGGATGTGTTGTCTTCTATTAGCAGTTACTTTCCAATGAACATGAGCCAACTAAGGGACCCACCCCATTTACCATTTGAGCAACCCCTATCTAACAGAGAACAATCATGTCAAATCACTTTTTTCCAAACAAGGTCATCCGAGGAGTTATCCCCCATTAGAGACCCCCTTTATATTCTCATGGCATTTATATTTACAATATTTAAGTCATCTCAACTATAATTGTTTATTGAAATTTTATTGTAGTTATTAGTCCTTGTCGAAGGGCAGGACTGTAGAAATGAGTTAGTCATTGACTAACTATTAGTTGTATAGTTGATTTTTATTTTTTTCGATTTGCAATGTTTAACATAGGGAAATCTGGAAAATAATTTTTGTTAGAATTAAAATAAATTGAAAACATTTTTTTCTTCAATCCTATTCGACTTCAACTTTGAAGTATTTTTTCCACAATGACAACGTGGATTAATAGTCACTGTCACTTGCATTAATGTTAGTCCCCTGTAACTGTCAGCATCGAGTGTAGCTTTCCTCGACTTCAGTGCATCCACCTACCACATAGATGTCATAAAGCTTTCCCATCACCTCTACAGTTGCTACACCGCCTTCTTCCACTGCCTTGAGCGAGCCTATTGTTGTTTTTGTTGTCTTGAAGCGAAGGTTGGCCTATTGTAAGGTTGATACATGTGTTGGGATATGAGTCGTAGTGAGCTATTGGCCAAATGTCATTTGTAGAGGCTATCATGTTACATGAATAAATATCTATGGTTTGTGCATTGAAAACCATACTGTCCCGGTCGCATTGGATCCTCTAATACAACTACCACTCTTACAACGGTTCAATGCCTCATGGTTTCCATTATGCACGATGCTCGCCCAAATCAACCGTATCCTTAGGGCTATGGCTCATGCAATATCATTGGTAAGTACCCATCTCCGACATCACAGTGAAAAATTAATGTCCCACATACGTTATTTAATGAAATTTGTCTTCTTTTTAGTGAAATTACAATGGTAAATTTGGAAGAAAATAAGATGTTAGGCATGGTTTCATACACAAAATTGTCAAGGAAATTTTGGGTTTATTTGAGGTTTCTAAATAAGCCCAAAATCTCCAAAAATCTATAAACAACCTGTAGTTATCAATTTTTTTTTTTTTACTTTACCTAATTCCCACCAAGCCCTGTTGATAAAAATTACACTACTTCAATCTTACAGTAGTAGATGACACTGACTATGTAAGTAATGGGGATTGTAAAACCAACATAAAATACTCAAGACATGAAATATTACCTGGTTGGGCATACAAACAAGAACATCTCCACTCATTCTTACAGTAAGGCTAAGAGGAGTGCTTCCAAGCATCTACCAGTCTTCCCATGACCCATTTGAATGCATACATTTTATCCATCCATCTCGGGTGGTAGTGTAAATTAATCCCTAGCTGAAATGTTCCTAACTTGGTTAGTCTAGGAAACACTACTAAACTGACAAGTCCACTGTCTGATCTGATACTCTGGGGGTTTATGGATGCGTTTGAGTTAATGTTTTAACATGCTTGATGATTTTCACATGTGTGTTTCATTCAATTAATATTTAGGAAGAATATATGATGCATAAAGAATAAGGAACAAACACCATCTCATTCATATGTAATATGAGGGAAATAGCAGTAAATATAATAATGTGTTGGAAGTAGATAAAATCGCCAGCTAGATCTCGTGGATTGTCATTGGAATACAAGAAACCAAGACAAATACTCATGATCAAAAGATGAAGCCAGATCTACGCATGTACAGATAGATCGACAAAAAGATGTAATTCTAGAAACTCACGACAACTGCTACAACTCTGGAAAACTCGCCCTGGTGGCTATACTTGACAGAATCGCCTGGAAACTGTCCCAAACTAAGCACCTTGGCCTCTAGGATTCTTTTGATGAAAAATGAACTGACGATCTTGTTGATATTATGGTAGATATGGGACATATTAACCTCCACATGTAACCTTGGAAAGAATAGAAAATTATGAGAAGCAAGAAGAAACCATAAAGCATGAGACATAACCCTAGAATACAAGTCGGCTAAAGGAAATATTTAATATTGATTTTTTAGCCTCCAGAATGAGAATTCGGCCCAAACAGCTAAGGAGGAGTAGTATAAATACAGGACGCCAGAGCTCATTTGAAGGACACAACTCGCAACTGCAGAAATCTAGTGCACACTGCAGAAATTCAGTAAGTGCGCAAATCTGGAGAGTAGTTGTAGTTGCAGCTACTACAACTAGTATTTTCAGTTTTAGGCTTGGACTTTCTCTTGGTTATGGTTTGGAATTTCTGCTTGGTACGCTAGCCCTGGAGATTGGTACACTACCTTGATTGTCTTTTGGACCTAGGGTTTGCTTCCATAATTACTCTCTTTGTCAAGGTTAAGGTGCTCGGGGGTGTCTTAGACCTATGGTTTGTTGACAATATTGTTATATTGTCTATGGTTAAACGTGCACACCTATTATTTCTAGCAGGTTATGGGCCCACACTATCTTCGTACAGTCTAACCACTGGAAGATAGATTGGGAGGTTTTTGCTTAGTTACAGTTGCAGTTGCAGTCAAAGTTTTTGTTGCAACAACGAAACCCTAACCCTCTTGTTAAGACACCTTAAGTGAACATATTTACCTAATTTTTGCATATCGTAGTGTGCCCTAACCTAATGCATCTCCTAGTACTGTAAGCATCCTAAGACGTCAAGTTTGAGTTTTTGGTCAAAGTCAGAGGTTGACCAAGTCAAATCAGTCATGACCTACTCTATGAAGTCAGAAACAAGCTAGAAGGGGCTTCTAACTTCAGAGCATGGAAGACAAGGATTGATCTCATCCTTGCCAAGAATAAAGTGTTGGATATTGTGAAAGTAAAAATCATGGAACCGTATATTGAAGAAGGAAAAGAGAAAGAACCTTAGAACATTGCGGTTATGGAGAAGTTCAAAGAAAATGACATCAATGCCATGAGTATCATAGTGGACTATGTAAAAGACCACTTGATACCCTACATCTAAGAAGATGTACAATGCCTTAACTAACCTCTTTTCAGTCAAAAACATTGGACAAGTAATGAGTCTGAAGAATGAACTTTGTGACATGAAAATGAATGATGATGACAACATAGCATCGTACCTTGTGAGAATCTCTCAGTTAAGAGATCAACTACAAGCTATTGAAGAAATCATTTCAGAGAAGGAACTGGTAAATGTAGTACTCAATGGTCTTCCTAAGACATGGGATGCATTTTCCACAAGCATGAACACAAGAAATGAGTATCCCACATTTGAAGAACTTTGGACTTGTTGTGCACAAGAAGAATCAAGGATTAACGCAAAAGAGAAATCCCAAAAGAAATACAATGATCAAGCTTTCACAACAAAGTTCAATAATTTCAAGAATAAGAAGAAGTTTGGCTCAAGGAAGAAACCAAATCAAGAAAAGGATAAGTCAAAGATACAATGCTTCAATTGTCGAAAATATGGTCACTACAGGAACCACTGTCCCGAGTTAAAGAAAAGGAAGGAACTAGATGAAGCAACAGTTTTCGAAGAAAGGGAAATGTCAAAGAAAGTCAAGCAGGATAAAACAAACTTCTTCTTCTTTGTCAAGGTAACAATATTATTCAAATCTCTTGTATATACCATGTTTACATTATTCATGTACATATCATGTATATCTATTACTTAGAAGAAAATATGTTACCTATGGAAGAATAAAAGGATAAGGATTGTTATCACGATGACTACAAGTCAAGCAATACACATGAAAAGATGAAGCACATTGACAATATTTGGTAACAATTCCTGTGGACACTATTATATGAGTAACAACTGCCAGATAAGCTGAAATGAGAATCAAACCTGAAGAGACCTAGAAGAATTCAAAACAGAAAGAAGTCAACAACCAAGAGGAAATTAGAAAAAGACTTGTGACGACTTGCGGAAGGCAATAAGAATGCAGACAAAAGCATGGACTATCTTAGATGGAGGGAGATGATTATAGAATTCCAAAAGAAGAGTATGCATTCATGCATGAAGAAAAGATTAGGAGGGAGCTAATCCTAAATAATATGATCCATTGAGGATTATGAATTATCTATCCATGTTCCCATTGAAAGTAGCAGCCATGAAAAGCAACACGTGTTCAGTTTGACTCAGGAAAAAGTCGTATTTGAAAAAAAACCTTAAAGTATCCTGGTTGTCCATCTACATCCATGATCCTATGATGAAAGCAATAAGTTGAAATATTCAGGGCATGAAATCTATAGAAAACCCATGGACCCAAGAGCTAAAGAGAGACATGAGGAAGAACATGAGAATTCCAAGAAAGAAAAAAAAGCCGGAACAACCAGTTATTATACCAAGAATCACAAGACTATCGACTTGGTTTGAACTCACTAAGAAGCAATCGAGAAGAAGAAATGGAAGTTATGACAAATAATAGTGTGAAAAAGTCTTATGAATGGAAGCATTACAAGATCCAAAGGTTCTTCCAGAAGGAGGGAGAAGACTATGACAACAACTTGTTCCAAATATACCTCTTGTAGTATCCGTGGATTGTAATTTACATGTAAAAGATTGTTCTTCCCAATAAAGTGAGTGAGAAAAAATCTTATACCATAACGAGACCCATGTATGCATATATAAGAAGACCTTGTATGGATTCAAACAACTTGATGCATAGTATCTCATATACAACAGAAGCGCGGTGAAAACATTATATGACAGAGATAGTGTATCAGAATAGCTACTCAGAAGTCTGGGATGATGGATTGCTAATCCATGGCAAACTCTTATCATGATAGAGGAAGTGCTACATGGATATGTTTCATTTTGAGCCTTTCCATGATGTCATGAGCTAGCAAGAAACATAAGTGTTGAATTCGACCATGATATATTGTAATGATCAAATCTATATGAAGCCTTCACAGGAAACCAATGCTCCATGATAGACCAAAGTACATTGATATCAAGCATTACATTCTCCATGATGAAGTGAAAAAAAGAGAGGTGGTTCTCCATTATATCTCCACAAATGAGCAGATAGCAGATATTCTGGTAAAGCGTTTGTCCAAGATGAAAAAGTTGTGTACTTAAGAAACAAGCTGGGGCTCATGGAGACGACTTCCTTATTGAAAAAGGAAGAGATTACTCTTAGGTTTAGAGGTAGCATTGATGTGTTATTGATTTATGGACAATCATTTTTTAGTTTGAAAAATGGTCCAGGATGAGAAGTTCCTTTCCAGTTTGGAAAGTGGTTTCATATTTCTGATAGACAGGCATTTTCCAATTCCGAAAATGGTCCAGATAGGACAATCATTTTTGCAATGAAAATGGCTCAATATATTGTTGATGTACCATAGACAGTGATTCCCCTTCTGGCTAGTGTGGGGGAATGGTATAGGACATTCATTCTTCTTGGCAGCCAATCTGAGTAGTGTTCAAGTAGAATGGTTTTCCTTGTCGGGCAGTCATTCTTTCGAAGTTCACAGTTGTGAGCAGTTTCGAAGAATGGTCCATTTTGGAGGTTGGTGAAGGACAGTCATTTCCATTAGGAAATGGTCTGAACACTCATTCCCTAGGGCATACTCATTCTATCCAGGTTGCACTATGATTAGTGTCGAAGGAATGGCCCAGTTAGGTGAATGGTCCAAGTTCAGCAACATAATCCCTGGTCTCATGGAGACAATTTTACACTAGGCACCATTCGTGAAATGTGGGAAGTGCTGAGGGGTTTTTTCATGAGGTTTTCTTGGAGGGATGCAATCTCACTACCTCACTGGGGTTTACTAGTTCTCACTAMCTTTGTCTGAGACTCCAACAAGAAAGTGAATTTCAAGGAAGGTGAATCCTCCTTTAGTAAAGGGGAAGATGAGGAAGCGTGGAAAGAAGATGGTGTAGAGAACAATGGCTCTAAGGTGGTAAAGGGGGAACCAAAGGAGGATTMAAAAGGTAAATATAATGTTTGATCACATGCTTGTTTCTATTTAGTCATTGGATTTTATGTTTTTGTTGCATGGTTGATCTATCTAACTAGGCCTAGTTTGGTTTAATTTGTTTTTCTTAGATAGATCAGACTCTTTGCTTTAATTTGGTTTTCTTGGATAGATATATCTATATAACTCTTTACTTTGTTTGAAGCCTACATCGATATCTTACAAGCAACGCAATACTCTCCATGTATGTAAAATTTTAGTCTTCATACACTCTTGTTAATATAAAAATGTTTTTTTTTAACAATCTACAATTAGTTAGTTAGATTGATTATATAATTCACATTTTATATAGTTTTTACTTTAGATTTTAAAAAGGAAACATATAAAAAGAAAACAAATAAAACAAGTTCCCATCACTAGAAAAGGCCCATCATGAGCGTATAGGCCACCAATGGGTAGATTTTCCGATGAACATGAGCCAACTAAGGGACCCACCCCATTTACAATTTGAGCAACCCCTATCTAACAGAGAACAATCATGTAAAATCACTTTTTGTCAAACAAGGTCATCCGATGAGTTATCCCCCATTAGAGACCCTCTTTATATTCTCATGGAATTTATATTTACAATGTTTAAGTCATCTCAACTATAATTGTTTGTTGAAATTGTATTGTAGTTATTAGTCCCTGTCAAAGGGTAGGACTATAGTGATGAGTTAGTCATTGACTAACTATTAGTTGTATAGTTGATTTTTATTTTTTTCGATTTGTAATGTTTAACATAGGGAAATTTGGAAAATAATTTTTGTTAGAATTAAAATAAATTTGAAACTTTTTTTTCTTCAATCCTATTTGACTTCAAATTTGAAGTCTTTTTTCCACAGTGATGACATGCACTAATAGTCACTGTCACTTGAATTAATGTTAGTCCCCTGTAACTGTCAGCATCAAGTGTATCTTTCCTTGACTTCAACATGTACACATACCACATAGATTTCATAAATCTTTCCCATCACCTCTACAGTTGCTACATCGCCTTCTTCCACTGCCTTAAGCGAGCCTGTTGTTGTTGTTGTTGTCTGGAAGCGAAGGTTGGCCTATTGGAAGGTCTATACCTTTGTTGGGATATGATTCATAGTGAGATACTGGACAAGAGTCACTTGCAGAGGCTATCACGTTACAGGAATAAATCTCTCTGGTTTGTGCATTGAAAACCACACCGTCCCGCCCCCATTAGATCCTCTAATACAACTACCACTCTTGCAACAGTTCAATGCCTCATGGTTTCCATTATGCACGATGTCAACCCAATTCGACTATTTCTCTAGGGATATGGCTCATGCAATATCATTGGTAAGTACCCATCTGTGACATCACAATGAAAAATTAATATCCCATAGATGTTATTTAGTAAAATTTGTCTTCCTTTTAGTGAAATTTCAGTGGTAAATTTGGAAGAAAATAATATGTTAGGCATGGTTTCATAGACAAAATTGTCAAGGAAATTTTGGGTTTATTTGAGGTTTCTAAATAAACCCAAAATCTCCAAAAATATATAAACAACCTGCAATTATATCAAATTTAATTTTTTTTACTTTACCTGATTCTAACCAAAACCTGTTGATAACAATTACACTACTTCAATCTTACAGTAGTAGATGGAACTGACTATGTAAGTAATGGGGACTGCAAAACCAATATAAAATACTCAAGACATGAAATCTTACTTGGTTGGGCATACAAACAAGAACATGTCCATTCGTGCATACAGTAAGGTCGAGAGGAGCGCTTCCAACCATTTTTGAGTCTTCCCGTGACCCAATTGAATGCATACATTTTATCCATCCATCTCGAGTGGTAGTGTAAATTAATCGCTAGTTGAAATGTTCCTAACTTGGTTAGTCTAGGAAACACTGCTAAACTGACAAGTCCACTGTCTGATCTGATACTCTGGGGGTTTATGGATGCGTTTGAGTTAATTTTTTAACATGCTTGATGATTTTCACATGTGTGTTTCATTCAATTAATGTTTAGGTAGAATATATGATGCATAAAGAATAAGGAACAAACACCATCTCATTCACATGTATTATGAGGGAAATAATAGGAAATACAATAATGCACTGGAAGTAGATAAAATCGCCAGCTAGATCTCTTGGATCGTCACTGGAATACAAGAAACTAATACAAAATACTCGTGATCAGAAGATGAAGACATATCTGTGCATGCACGGATATATCAAGAAAAAGATGCAATTATGGAAACTCATGACCACTGTTGCAACTCTAGAAAACTCACCCTGGTGGTTATACTCGACATAATCGCTTGGAAACTGTCCCAAACAGAGCGCCCTGGCCTCTCGGTTGCTTCTGATGATAGATGAACTGACGATCGTGTTGATATTATGGTAGCTGCGGGAGGTATTAACCTCCACATGTAACCTGACAAGAATAGAAAATTCTCGGAAGCAAGAAGAAACCCTAAATCATTGGACATAACCCTAGAAGACAAGTCGGCTAAAGGAAATATTTAATATTAAGTTTTTAGCCTCCAGAATGATAATTTGTCCCAGACAACTAAGGAGGAGGAGTATAAATACAGGACGCCAGAGCTCATTTGAAAGACACAACTCGCAACTGCAGAAATCTAGTGCGCACTGCAAAAATTCAGTAAGTGCGCAAGTCTGGAGAGTAGTTGTAGCTGCATCTACTACAACTAGTATTTTTTGTTTTAGGCTTCAACTTTCTCTTGGTTATGGTTTGGACTTTCTTCTTGGTATGCTAGCTCTGGAGAGTGGTATGCTACCTTGATTGGATTTTGGACCTAGGGTTTGCTTCCGGAATTACTCCCTCTGTCAAGGTTAAGGTGCTCGGGGGTGGCTTCGGCCTATGGTTGGTTGACAATATTGTTATATTGTATATGGTTAAATGAGAAAACCTATTATTTCTAACAGGTTATGGGCCCACACTATCTTCGGATAGTCTAACCGCTGGAAGATAGATTGGGAGGTTTTTGCACAATTACAGTTGCATTTGCAGTCAAAGTTTTTGTTGTAGCAACAAAACCCTAACCCTCTTGTTAAGACACCTTAAGTGAAGATATTTACCTAATTTTTGGATAACCTAGTGCACCCTAACCTAGTGCACCTCCTGGTACTGTCAGCAATCTAAGACATCAAGTTTGATTTTTTGGTCAAAGTCAAAGATTGACCAAGTCAAAGCAGTTATTACCTACTCTATGAAGTTGGAAAAGAAGCTAGAAGGGGCTTCTAAATTCAGAGCATGGAAGACAAGGTGTAACACACCCACAGTGGGGTGTAGAAATTTCATTCTTCTTAAGAACTCAAGACCTCCATACGAGGTCTCAAATTCCATTATGCCCATCTAGGGCTTTCCCAGCATAGTCACCATGCTCAGAACTGAAATCAGAACTGGTCGATATGCCTCTCTCGAGCTCCTCGGGTGTTCATTGGTCGGGGCCACGAGACCTCCACATAGGTCTGACTCCATAGGTTCCTCGTGTGCGTCGGGACTTCGAACTTCGGGTATCCTTGACTCATCTAACTATGATTCTGCCGAAGTCTGAACCTACAGACAAACATGGGTCGAATCGATGGTCCATACTCTTGCCACAACCAATGACTGAGATTGGATTAGGGTCTCGGGCTTTGACATTTTTTTTTTCTTGGTTTCTCTATGATACTATGCTCCCAATCCCCTAAATTTTCAGCGTTCCAGACTCGCGGAGTGCCAATCCCTCCTCCAACCATGTTGGCTAGGTGGGCATGTACCAAGGGATGACACAAAATTGGATCAGGGGTGACACGTGCCCTCACCCGGGGTGATGCGTGTCACGATCCAAGGGTCCTATGGGGTATGTGATGCGCATGAATCCAGGTGATACATGGCTCATTAAGTTTGGATCCACATCACTAGGGATGATGTCTCTGTGCCTCGTAACCTTGGTCTGGCAGGCTTCTTCACTCCTCAAATTTCACGGTTGATATCCAGTCACGTAGACCTACAAATATACGGCTCCAATTACCTCAGGGTTTCGGTGTTCAAGAGTATTGCTAAGAAAACTCCTCTTACCTTAAAAAGCATCCAATCTTCGAAGCAGAGGGACTAGCGCCATGCATCCACGATATGACGATGGTTGGGAAAGGATCCGAAGGATCCCACGATCTATGGTACTGGGTCCTTTGCGGATCCGGCCTTCGGGGTTTCAAGCCTTGGTTTAACTGCTGAGATAGGTCCACTCAACTACCTGGGGGAACACCTATCGTCGATCAATCTCTCGGGAAAATGAGTCTCCCAGTCACCTTCAGTTCGCATAAGGCTAGTAAGGTCAATCTTACTCCGAAGTCCCAGACTTCCAGAGCTACGAGGCCAAAGGAACATGGTCCCCTTAGGCTTAGGCCAAGATTCCTGGGTATCAGTCATATGGGTCCTTTCGAACAAATCTATTCCACTCATCTTCTAAACGAAGAGACCTTCTCTTTTCAAGGCTTCAACTTTGCTACCCCTCCTGATATTTACTATGACAGGATTAAGGACTTGGGTCTGGCATTCTGGTCACACGAAAAAGGGGTCTAGAAGAGGTATCCTCTTTAGACAAATGGTTTCGAGTCGACACGATATCTCCTATCTCGACGATCTTAACAAATTATGCCTCAGAAATCCTCCGGAGTCAAACTGGGCATACAGTCTATCGGTTGGAAGTGTAAATTCACAAGGAGATAAAGGCATGCACATAACATATCCATTTCACATAGAAAACATTTATAAATGCACATATATATAAGTCAAAGTATTCATCCATTATTCCAGTTCAACAAATAAAGAAAGGAAAATATTTATCAGAACCAGACAATATGAAGCGACTGTTGGAAGGGGTGCTTGTTTCCTCCCAACCATAGGCACAACCACTCCAAACAGTTTTACCACTAGCCACCCCCGAGCTATACCACGATCCTCTGCAACACAATCTTTTCTTCTGGCTCAACAATAGTAGGGACGGAGGTTACTCTCCTCCTCCCGTAGGATCTTGGCAATGGTTTACACAATACCAAGCAAGGAGGACTGGCCTCATTTATCAGCTTGTATCATAACCTTCTCCGCCATTTCCTATGATCAGAACACTTATTTCTAGTTATTTCTTGAATCCGAGAGATTCACCTCTCGTCTCTGCGGGTCTCTCCCCCCCCACCACACCTTCCTTTCTCACCTCTTTCAGCAAGGTCACATATGGCTCGAATTCCCAGCCCACGGTCAAGTCTGTAAGCCTTACAGATGGGTGCTATGCCCCATCCCCTCATTAAATATTAAGAAGGTCTTCCCACCTACCAACTTGACTTTAATTCATTTATGGGTCAAAGGACTGTTATGGTCCTGAGCAATTAAATCCAGTAAGCACTGGTTTGGTGAAGGTTAACACAACCATTCCTGATCCCCTTCACCATCTCTTTGTATAGCATTTGTGGTCTTTCTAAGTACATCCCCCTTTCCAGCAGTCATGAAACACTTCCCTGCTTTCTAGTAAATAACTAAATTTACATTCATTTACCTTTCAAACAAAAGTCCATCGAATAAATATTCACACATATGGAGTTTTCCATAGTCTCTTGGCCATTATAGTTATATTTACAAGCTAGGGGAAACAGGGTGTTACAATTCCCTCCCCCTTAAAGGAGCATCGTCCTAGATGTTCTATCTATTAATGTGCTCTGTATATATAGAAGTGAACAAAAATGGATATGCATGTCTCACGACATCCTCCATTTCCCACATGGCCTCATCTGGGCCAAAGTGTTTCCACTTCACCTTGACTTGTGCAATGGTTCGGTTCTTGAGTGGGGTTTCCTTCCTATCTAGTATGCATTGAGGTTATGG